>JAVTVY010002178.1:0-34179 GCA_036873755.1 Hanleya hanleyi
TTCTAGCCCAGGATTCGATCTCCGGAAATAGCTGTACACGTCATCCGGTTATTTATACATGATGACATCATGTCACGTTATCCCCCGAACCTATATATAAGCACCCTTGTCTACCGCCTAATTTTACTACATATCTATACATATACGGTTATTTATACCCGATGACATCATGCCACGTTCTCCCCCCGAACTTATATAAATAAGCGCCCTAGTCTACCGTCATCCGCTGAGCTCTCCATCTCGAGCAATCTGTTGAAATAGCTATGCTCATCATCCAGCTTATTTATACCTCAAATCATCATTAGCACTTTTCCACAAATCATCATTAGCACTTTTCCAACAAGTGGTTCCTTAGCGTTGAAGGGTTGAACACGCGTTGTACGGTACTACAGCCAGTGGTAGCCCGTCTACGAGACTACAAGGTTAGCCCACAGGACACCATCTTTCTTTATTTCACCATGAATACTACGGAGTCCACACTAACTTATGGAAACTTTGAACCCCAAAATGAGGATATTCTAGCCGAAGCCTTACGTCGAACCGACGTTCAACTCGACGCTATTATCGATACACCCCAAGGTGGGACCAATGAGCCCTCTCAGTACCAACGCATGCGTTGTCATCTTATCACGCTCTTAGATGACATCCAATTGTTGATAATAAAACATCGGAACTGAATAGTTAGTTCTTCTACGATTTGTAGATAGTTCATACATAATACAGGAAAGTGTAATCTGCAAGCATTCTTCGGTGATTTATAAGAGTTTAACGGCACTTTCACTATACAGCCGGCGTGCAATACAAAAATAAAATGATCCTATGCTTATGGAATTAATTATCGTATATACAATTGATTACAGGTACCAATATACGCGTAAAAGCTATTTTTTATAATATTTTAGATGCGAAAATACCGAAATAATATAAAACATGGGGAAAATAGGATCACCATATAAATGACAGAAATGGGGCTCGAACCCACAACGATGAAAATAGCTATATTGAAGGGCTCAACGCTGCGCCCAACCTCTTGGACTAACCGATACCCGTATATAGTATTGTATCCCTATATAATTAGTAAAGACGTTCGTGTCAAAAAGGCGACCAGGCGACCAAGTCAGAATCAAAATATCTTGATGGTTAAACTGTATGAAATTGAAATATAAATGGAATGAATTGATTTTTATTCTGGTTCTTGCCTGCCTACTACACCGAACTCTATCCAAAAGGGCGTAAAATACGTTTAATTTATTAAAAATGAGCTTTTGACGCGTTTTAAACTTTCAATTTGATCCTTGCTCGCAACAAAATTACCTCGATTTCTTTAAATATTGGAAGTTAAGGATGTGTATTTTGGGATTTTTGCTTCAAAGATAACAATTCCACAACATTTTTAAAGAGGGTCTAGCTGTGGGTCGATAGCCGGGGGAAATGGACCATGGCTCTTTACGACAATGTTTCCGACCCGCACCGAGGTAAAACGTACACTTTCGTGAGTAAAAAGGAATTTATATCATGCCTTTGAAACTCCACTGTAAATTATAATTTGTATTACAGTTATGTAATATTCTCAGAAAATAGCTCAGAAAACATTGTAATACGGTAGGTGTATATACTTGATGAGCGTCTTGCAGCTATAGTGTTGTAATTCAGTATTACAATAGCTTGATAGAACCATGGAGTTAATTATAGATATTTAACTCCATGATAGAACGAAGTACAAAAGTAAAAGGCATACTAACAGGGTGTCGTCAGCTATGATCAGTGTCCGTGCGAGTTAGCCAACAGATGATATGAATTGAACAAGTTTGAGGCCGCGGCCTAGATTAATCCATTCTTTTTGTTTCCTCAATAAAAGCGACAACGTGAATTTGTATATTTATATTTTCCTGCTCGGTTTTATTGCTGTCACCCGTAAGAAGATTGTGACATGGGCCTGAATGATCATTACTGTAGATGGTAGACAAGTTTGCAAACATTTTTTGACGCGGAACGGTGAATAAGGGGCAATCAGGCAAGAAATGTGTGGCTGTCTCATCACGGAAGCCACATGCACATGATGTGGTATCCGACAGGTGATTATTAAACATGTGGCGCTTTAAGTTGCTACAACCATTACGGATGCGGCAAAGTGAAACATTACAGTATTAAAGGTCAACCCAAACGGAATTTTTTTTGGTCTAAAAATCCTTAAAAATCATAGTTCATACTTCACTTTGTATGAAAAAAATATTGAAAAAATTCTAATCTGATCAGAAACACACGTAATATGGGAGCAAAGTGGGCTTTTCCACACTTTCACAGCTGGGTTGATGACGTCACGCAGGGAAGTTGCCTGAGAAAAAACAGCGGATAACATGGAAAGCGAGTGCAGTCAGAGCTCCGGTTCAGATGTCGATTCGAGCGATATCAGCTGCTTAGATGGAAATATTTTCGCCAAGAAGATGAAATAGACATAGAGGAGGATGATGACGGGCAAATTAACAGTTGTTTGCAGACCAACGGCGGAATTCAGCCCTATCAATTTGAGCCGTACGGCTCCGATTCTGACAGTGACAACCACTCTGACAACGTGGAACTCGACGACGACAGGATTCGGAGAGGTCGTTTGTTGAATACAGATTGGTATGCAACTTGACTGGAAACCTTATTATCGTCATCTGTAAGACCAAATGTCCATATATTTCAAACTGTATTGAATGTAGAACGATTCTGTGATGTAACGAACGAGCACATCTGTGTTGTTATTGTTGTTACTGACTGAGGCAGCCTTTTCGAAGGGATAAACTCCGGGATTCGGCAGTATGGACAGTAAACTGTTGATAACTCTACTGATATACGTCCGACTTGAATTTTGTTTGTTTTCCCATAATCCACATGAAATACCAATTTCAGAATTATATAGTTTGATAAAAAAACTTTGGACATTCATGGCGAAAAGTAAGCCGTGGTGAGTGGATCGGCATTCACATTTGCTCAATTTTCGACAAATTACCTCAATTAAACTGAAATCGAATGATATTCCCACAATCTCAAATGTCAAGGGATTATGAAAGTATAATTATCACTTCTGTATCTACAGCCATTCACTCCAATTGGTGTTTTTTATTTATTTACTTATCAAACGTATATATATTTATGAAAGATCATTTTATTATTATTATTAAATAGTATATAATTTAGATAATTTATTTGCGTGAAGTTTGTGCCAACATTTGGCTAAAAAACGCATACATAGAATGAATAAAATTGAACATACAAATACAGACATTAAGACACATTGGAACAAATGGTTAAACGTGTATATATGAAATAGAGACTCATCCAGTCTAACCTGTAGGTGCTCAAGCAACAAATGCCACGCGAGAGCGAGCAGGGCATGTACAGCCGTCTCCCTGCCCGAGGCCTCGCTTGCAGGCTAGGTTCGTTCAGCCGATGTCCGTGATAGATTCTCCTTGTCCGATTTCTTTGCCGTCACATTCTGATTGTTCTTAGGTTTGATAGTTGGAATAGCTGTTCTCTTTAGTTTTGGTTTGTACCCGAATTCAACTGCTACGCTGTAGATGTCCTCGAATGATGTCTTTCTGTCAAAATGTGCCGAGCAAATTATACGAGTACTGGCTCGGGCCCTCTTTCCACACTCTCGTGTTGCGTACAAATTTCGTCCAATTTGCAGCGATTTTCTCGTCTTTGGGCCACAAATGAATACTAACACCGTCATCTGTAGTAAAACTGCAACCTCCCACTACACAACGTCGCGGCATATTTAAAAAATGATGCCCCGATACTCCGAAAATCTCCAGAAATCAGCAGCTACATACGACTGTGGTATACGGCTTTAACATAGAGAATACAAGACGGCTTCCCTCCGTGACGTCACAGCTGGAATTGACAGGAGAGCGATTTTCACCTTTCAAACGGCAATATCTCGCCAACCAGACTGCACAAAATTATGAAAAAAATATCATTATTTTCAGAATCGAAAGGACTATTTTTTTATATTTTTGACCTCAGAGCGTTTGGGTTGACCTTTAACAGCGTATGTTTGTGCCTAAACCGTTCTCTATGCAATATATTGAATGTATTTCAAACCAATAACATACTGTTCATGTATTCAGTGTGATATAATTCAGTCAAACAAGAAAAACAATCTATGATTTAAGAGTGAAGGGTGTAAATTATATATACTAAACAAGTTGTATGGGCAGACTCACACATGTGTAAACATTGCAAGTATGGCCTAAAAAGGCGTACACACACGGGATACGAAAATATCGTCATCTGGTTTATATTAGTGTGAGATCTACTTTTAGACGGGAAGAACCCCGTTATGTC
This sequence comes from Hanleya hanleyi, assembly GCA_036873755.1. Taxonomy (NCBI): domain Eukaryota; kingdom Metazoa; phylum Mollusca; class Polyplacophora; order Lepidopleurida; family Hanleyidae; genus Hanleya; species Hanleya hanleyi. The sequence goes on from JAVTVY010002178.1 coordinate 4,336, forward strand.
CGACAGCTGTTTATGTTTTTAAATAGAACCCTCGACAGGCAAGGCTTTGGTGTAAGACCTCCCATTGAAAAGGTAATATCCCGGACGCCAACAAACATTAATCACAGCATTCTAATCAAGAAAGAGGAGTTCACACATTGTATTTGGCAACATATACTCATATAAAGCCAATTACAGTCTACGTTTTCAGGGTGGGATAAAGGTGTAAATAAGCTATGCGATATTGTTTTTGATGTTGATCACATAATCATATTATGAAAATCAACCTGCTGGATGTTCCTGTCTGTAACGTTTTCGAAGCCGCAATAGTGACAAGAACCCAAGCTACCTAATAATAGAAGGTTCAAGACTTTAAAAACCAAGCTTTCGATTCTATTGTTCGACTTCCTCCTTTGCAAACATAAAGTTTCTGAGTAAAACAAACCTCTAATGATTATATATTCTGAAGGCAAACGTTAAGACGGAAATGTGACAATACTTTAGGTGTTCATTATCGGCAGGATCAGAGAGACAGCCCATGAAACCTGAGGCTGAAACTGTTTCGGCTGTTGAAGAAAACAGCGAACTATCTGTTCATGAAATTAAACAGAAACTTGTGGCATTTGGTGTTTCAACAAAACTAAGAAAGAAAGAAAAACTTCTGTCATTGGCGAATAGATTGAATTCATGATATGGCACAATTTACTGCGAAATTTTTGCACCCATTGGTCAAAATGAGTGCAAAGTGTCATATATTGTACATACATGTACTATATGTAAATAAAACAATACCCATATAATCGTTTGTTACAATCTTCTATTTTGCATTGAAGTGGTTTAATTATATAATGATTGGTTAGAAACGACTTCGCCTCGTGCAATACACAATTGTGATCCATGCTTAATCCGCCCAGCAGGTATCGTCACCTGTCACCAGGTCTCCGCGTTAATTGCCACCGACCGGTCCCCACTTAATCACTCTAGCTGAACCCCTTATAGTGTCTTTCTCTAAAAATTCTCAAACTTTAAATTGAAATGGAAGCAAGAAGATATTTAATGATTAGACCAAATAAAGAACCATGAGATAGAACACGATATGGTTTGTATAACGCCGTGCTGGCAAATATCGTTGGCTGAACGGTGTTTTACCTATAAACGTTTAAAAGTGAGCTGCTTTTTCGTGAAAACCTATGCTAAGGTATAGGTAGAAAATGCAAATTGAACCCTCATTATGAAATCAAATTGGAAGCAAGTAAAACATTTACCATGGGAAAATAAAATAGCACAACGTATGGATATACTATTTGAAATTAACTTAATATGCTGGCAAATGTTGTCACCCGAACAGAAATGCTTGATTTTCAGCTTAGAAAAGCACGGTCCTATCTAATCCAGGTTGAATTTCCCAGGCCATGTTGAGCAGTGGAGTTGATCTGCGCCAGACAGAGTTGGCGTCCCTTACTACTCAAAGTTAGACATGACCGACCCAAATTGTACCATGGAGCATACTATAAGCTTGTGCCAACGCTTACGGTCATCAACAGTTGACGTCACGGTTTAACATAGCTATGCACAGCCTTCACCCTATGGTGCAGACGGATGTTTCCCACCTAAAAAGTTAACTAATTGATGGCCTATGGGAAACAACTCCACATTAACCGTTTTCAGAACAACACTGTGGTCTAACTAACAATTTTGTTTTCATTTGAGCAGTTTAAAATGTATCTGATGGGGGGTTAAAATTTTATTAAACAGTGTGAAACAATTAAAATGGAATTAGCTTAAAATAACATAAAGTGTGAGTGGTCTTTTATATCAATCAATTGTATGGGAATAAGCCGGATACTCTCCCACTAAACCTGTCATTACATGGATATAAAGAATGACGTCGGGGAAAATTGTTGACACTATATCTCCTACTAATCTCTCATTGTTATTTATTATTTACCTATTTATTTATTTATTTACTTAGCGCTGGAAAAGATATTCAATACACAAAGTAATGTACCGCGAAAGTCAAATAAAACATTGAGTTGATGGGCCGCGAAATCCGAATGGGAAGCGGCCCTTAAACTACAATTTCAATCAATTGTTGACACTCGCAAATAAGAAAGAACCCAGACATAGTCCTGATGCAGGTAGTGGTATATGCTGGACTCGGTTTGCTAGTCTGTTCTCAACATTTTAACATACTGACGGTATTTAGTCCGATAGAAAGAAATAGACTCTTACACGCTCAGGGAACGGAATTGGCGTAGTTGACAGAATTGGCTTTAATCAAGGCAATTTTGTTCAGTACCTCTCTACCGCTTATTTCATGGGTAGCTTCTCGTCGATAACCACTCACCCAGAAATAGCCTTTCTCTTGATGAAGCAATGATGCTGTCAGTGGTATAATCACGCCTTCGTTGTAAGATATTCATTAGTCGAAATCCCCTATCTCTAGTGTTTTGATGACGTCACTTCCGGTCGACGTCCTCTATTCGTGAAAACAAAGAACCCTCGGAGAAATCCCATTCTCCCCATCACCCTGACGTCATCCTACACAGTCAGTCATAGGTCAAAATTTTTGGGTGAGGAGGAGGAGGAGGAGGAGGAGGAGGGGGAGGAGTAGGAGCAGGAGGAAGAGGATGAATTGTATGAAATAGAGACAAACCAATACGATGATTATAAAATAATCGCTCTATTCATAATAGCACTGCTTTACAAATAATGAGGGAATCAGCTTATATGAAATACATCGCCTTTGTTGTGGCTATCGCTTTAACATCTAATGTTTATCTACTAATATCTCTACTGGAGTCTTTATTCGGAATCGATGTTTTCGGAATCTTCGCTGCCACTACTTTCCTCATTGTCGTTATTATTACTAACGCTATCAACCAACCTATCGAATAAGAATTTCCGCATCTTAACCCTATCTGGCCTGGGCTTTTTGGGACCTGTCCAGGCCTGGGGGGGGGGGCCGAAATGGCCCCCCCTAATTATTTTTCTTATCCCTTGAGCTAGAGGGCTGAAACTTACCACACTATACCCTTGGGTCAAGCTCTACCAAAAAATGTAAAAAAAATCCAAGATGGCCGCTTTGATGACGTCACAGTGACGTCATTTTCAAAAACGGCATTTTGGGGTCGATTTTTCTGTCGGATTTTCCCAATTTTTTATTTATGCAATTTCTCCGCAAAAACTGCATGATAAATTAGTAAATATTAATGTGATGTGAAATAAAATTGTTTTTGCCCACTTTTCATCGCGGAAAAGCAGAAATTTTGAAGAAATGTGACAAAAACACCACTTTTCTGGTATACCACGTGGCCGCCATCTTGAATTTACCCATGATCCTCTGCTCAGGGGGTTATGCAAATGGGCTCAAAATGACCCCAATAAGATAAACTATAAAGTCTGGGAGTTTCAGCACTCCATTTTTCGTCGTTCCGGAGATAGCGCAGAAAGTTTGGTAGGGGGGCCATAATGGCCCCCCCCCCAGGCCAGGTAGGGTTAATCGTCTCTCTCAGTGCTTCCTCGTAGTCCACGTCGTATAACGTTTGTATACACCTCGTTGTTTTCAAAACCTCGTTATGAATATAATCAGTTTGTAGCTTTTGCATGTTCACAAGCAGTTTATAGTATGTTTGACGTAAGGTCTTCATCATCGATGAAATATAATCCTGCGTAGCGTTTTCACCAGACTCATCCTCGTCATAACCTTGGCTTATATATTGCTGTTTTCTCTCATCAATCTCAACCCTGTAATCTCTTGCGATAGGTTTACCGAACATCTCGTTCCAGACATTATATTTGACCCGTTTCCGCAAATGGCTGGGTTGATCTATTTTCCTAGGATGGATGATTTCTTCATAGTTACAACACTCGTCATCTGAAGGGTATTTCCTCTTTCGAAGCTCAATTCCATTCTCGCTCCTATGGATCATCTGCCTCTGCTGGGACTCGTCATCATCTTCATTCCGTTTGAACAACGGTGCATCTGTCTTCGTATGTAATCCCTCTCCCACTTGATCATTCCTCTCAGCGGAAGATGGCGGATCGTGATATTGTATCACGTTTGAAAGGGGAACGGGTAAGCGTTGAAATTGTGTTGCTGGATTATGAATTGGGGGTGGGCGAGGCAGCAGTTGTTCTTCTTCCACAAGTTTCTCGTCGCCTGGTATCACATTGGTAGACAGTCTGTCATTTTCCGCTGTATGGGGGTTTAAATCGATGAACAGATATCCGTACGGACGAGATGTGGCTTCGTGAAATTTTGCCATAAAATGTGTCGTATCCCGAGGAAAGATCCGTCTCCCGAACGTGCAAATTTGCTGTCTATCAATAGGATTATTGAAAAGAAGGAAATACTGACAGTTTAGCGTGATATCTCGAGATGCCTTGCCTTGAGGGAAGAGATTCTGAGTCAGATAAATTATGGATAAATTTCTGTGATGCGAACCTCTGGTGAATAGGTCGGCAATTTTGTCTTCGCGCTTTACCTCGCCCATCAAATCGTCCAGAACAATAACGTTGGTTTGGTCGCGATCGAAGTAATACTTTTCACCTACGTCATGAGGTATGCCGGGGAGAAAGTTGACATTTGCCAGATTTGTAGATTCATAGGCTGACTGCCATTGACTGTAACACCATACGATGCGTGTTGGAGAGGGGTAGATATTAGCACGCTCCAAAAATTTCATTACCCATGATGTCTTCCCACTACCAGTAGGGCCGCTGACGATCATAGTAAATGGATGTGCTAATGCTCTCGAGCGAGCCATAGATCGAGTGTCCTGATTACGTTTATGTTCCGCTATTATTGGTTGAGTCCCCAATTGGTGTATAACTTGATGTCTGATCAGGTTATCTGGACGCGAGAATGTTTTCTGACACACCGTGCACTTGTTTGACATGTTGACGCTTCTCTGCCAAAACGTAGATTAATTCTGATATCATTTTTCTCCATATTTTATACTATGCGGTATATCCTCCTTTCCTCCCCCTCCTCCTCTCCTCCTCCTCTTCCTCCTCCTCCTCCTTCCGCGTTGCCCTTATTGGCACTTGTACTCTTGCTTTCTGACGCTGTCTATAGATTTCTGCTTTAGCCTGCTCTACAACTCGCTGTGCCGGTGAAATTAATTCAACTTTCATTTCTCTTGTACGTGATTTGTTAGTCGAATTCGCCGTACTGTTGCCTTGTGCGATATTAGGAGAGTTTGGAGGAGAATGCACTCTCCGTCCCCCAATCTCACAAATTTCCTCCTTTAGGTGAGCTCTACTCTGGTCTCGATAAAATTTAATCCACATATCAGCATAGTCAAGATTGTCTTCAGCCGACATGATAAAGCGACAGTAGTGAAGCGTTCAACGGTTTCTAAATGAATGCTAAAATCCCTCTTATAGAGTTATGATATAGGTATGACAACATGGAATGCTGTAAAGGGAATTACAGGGGTCTTTACTGGGAATGGACGTTTTCGGAGTCCTCGTTGTCACTCAAAGTCGATTGAAGAATTTGCGGTTTCCAGCTGCGTCTCTATAAAGCTTTGAAATGCCACATGCAAGGTCAGCAGATTCTGAGCACGGGTAGTTGTGTTGGTATCGTCTTCGGATCCTATCTGTTTCTTATGCAGTAGAAGACATACCCGGGTCAACAATTGGATGTCATCTAAGAGCGTGATAAGATGACAACGCATGCGTTGGTACTGAGAGGGCTCATTGGTCCCACCTTGGTGTGTATCGATAATAGCGTCGAGTTGAACGTCGGTTCGACGTAAGGCTTCGGCTAGAATATCCTCATTTTGGGGTTCAAAGTTTCCATAAGTTAGTGTGGACTCCGTAGTATTCATGGTGAAATAAAGAAAGATGGTGTCCTGTGGGCTAACCTTGTAGTCTCGTAGACGGGCTACCACTGGCTGTAGTACCGTACAACGCGTGTTCAACCCTTCAACGCTAAGGAACCACTTGTTGGAAAAGTTCTAATGATGATTTGAGGTATAAATAACCTGGATGATGAGCATAGCTATTTCAGCAGATTGCTCGAGATGGAGAGCTCAGCGGATGACGGTAGACTAGGGCGCTTATTTATATAAGTTCGGGGGGAGAACGTGGCATGATGTCATCGGGTATAAATAACCGTATATGTATAGATATGTAGTAAAATTAGGCGGTAGACAAGGGTGGTTATATATAGGTTCGGGGGATAACGTGACATGATGTCATCATGTATAAATAACCGGATGACGTGTACAGCTATTTCCGGAGATCGAATCCTGGGCTAGAACCCGCGTTATTTCCCTACTTACATGGATCAGCACACACCTATCTAGTCAGGTGGCTTAGGGTCATTTTTCAAAATTACCGTTACAGGCCGGATAAAAGCGCCATATTTTGCATGATGCTTCCTTAAGGGCTACTGATAATTTTCAGCCTAGGAGCCCTCTTGACTTTCCTATAGAATACACGTGAAACACAAAAATCCAAGGTGGCCGCGATAGATGATAAAATATCGATTTTCTTGCTCTCTGTGTCTTAGGAAGGCCAAATTGCTATCAAATTATGGCTTACTGAGGTGTTTGAATCCGATTTGTTACAAATATACACATTACCTATAGCTAATTATTACCAGCAACTGAACCCTACTCGGAATCGGGGTATTTTGAGTCTATTGATTGCATTCCTTGGGAAGATGGGAGGAGGGGTGTTCGCTACCTACATGTATCTATTTTCGTTACTCCCCGGGCTAGAGGACTGAAACTTTCTATACTATATACTTTGGCCAACGTCTCAAATGCTTTCAAAAAAATCAAGATGACCATCATGATGAAATCACGGTGACATCATCTGATCGGAAGACATTTTTCCGCCGATGTTTTTTTCAACGATTTTTCTCTTAAAATACCAGTACGATGGAGAATGATTATTTAGGCTAAATAAATGAGATTTTTGCAAATATAATAAATAACGGACGGAAAACAATGGCAAATGCTACTTTCTGAGAGCACCTCATTGCAGCCATTTTGAATTTAGCCATGATCTTTACACTCAGATGTAAACGACCGACCAAGGACGCCAAATATAACTTTTGATGGCATTGTTTGTTAAAATGGATACCCATGCTAAACTAGTTCTTTGTGCGGTAGGGTTCAAGGTGGAAGGGAATAATATACTATGGGATATTATATTGAGCTAATTTTTAGCCCATTTCCATAATTCTAGTGATTAACCATCATGCGTTAATTCAAAATGGCGATCATGTGGGGTTACCCGTCAGTCACGCCTCTACAGTTTGCTCATATAATATGCATTATTCTTTGATCATTGTGAAAATTTGTTAACATCAGTGGATCTCACATCAAAGTCTAACTCCTTACACCTATTTAGAATCCGTTTGCATAATTTTCAGCTCAAAATATGATGGTTTAATTCAAAATAGCGAACCTGGGGTATTCTGAAAATCACACTTTTTCATGTTGCTCGAGTAATTCAAAGTATTATTCTTGGCTCACTGGGCAAATTTATCAAAACCGAGGGTTCTCTATGCATGGCTGAAATCTTCTGTCCGTTTCGAATCTATTTACATATTCCTATGATCCATATTTGATGGTGAAATTCAGAATGGCGGTCATATGAGGTCATCTGAAAATCAAACGTTTCATGTTGCTCGTATGTAGTTCAAGCCATTATTCCTAGCTCATTGTCCAAATTATCGGAACCGAGAGATCTCTGACCAAAGTGGAATATCTTGCACCCATTTCGAATCTATTTACATATATCTAAGATTAAGAATTGATGGTCAAATTCAAAATGGTGGCCATATAGGGTCATCTGAAATCACTCGTTTTCATGTTGCGCGTATAGTTCATTGCAATATTCTTAGCTCATTTTTCAAATGTATGAAAACAGAGAGATCTCGGAACATGGCCTGACATCTTACGCTCGTATTAAATCTATTTACATATGCCTGAGATTTTATGGTGAAATTGATGGTCAAATTCAAAATGGTGGCCATATAGTGTCATCTGAAATCACTCGTTTTCATGTTGCGCGTATAGTTCATTGCAATATTCTTAGCTCATTTTTCAAATGTATCTCGGAACATGGCCTGACATCTTACGCTCATATTAAATCTATTTACATATACCTGAGATTTTATATGGGGCCATTTGAGATCATACTTTTTCATGTTGCTCATATTGATAAAGGCATTATTCGTGATCTCACATCATAGCCAAATATCTTGTGTCCATTTTTAATCTAATTGCTTGTCTTCAGATTAAAAATGATGGTTAAATTCAAAATGGCGACTACAAGGAGCCATCTGGAAATGCCTGATTTTTTTCATGTTACTCGTATAATGCATGGTATTATTTTCAGACAAGGTACAAACGTGTTTAAATTGAGCAGAATAACACCATAGCTTATCACATTTTATTCTGTTGGCATAATCTTCAGCTGAGAATACAATTGTTAACTTCAAAATGATGACCACGTGAGTTCATATGGGACTCATATTTTCATTTTGGTTGTATAATTCAAGGTATTGTGTTTACATGGAGTTGAAAGTAACAATTTCTCAAAGCCAAGTTTATTCACAATACAGATCGATCTGTCTATTTATGGACCTAGTTTGGCTCTATTCTTATAATCATCAGCTAGAAAAGTAATTCAGGAATTCAAGATTGCAGACATATGGTCATCCGAAACTCTTGCTCAATTTAGTCAATGTTACTCGTCAAATTCAAAGCGATTATTTTTAGCTCGAAGCAGATATTGCTACAACTGAGCTGTTTCACACTATAGTTGGTCATTTGACATTTTACGGTTAAAACGTCCAATTAAATGCCCCTTTTGTACTATTGTCTGTATGCGCATGCGTAGATGGACGGCATTTCCACTACATACCAGTCGGACTGGATCGCACATCACCTCACACGACCCATTGGGACCACGGATGGTCCACCTAGATCCCAAACGGTACATCCCACATCTGCCTATGCACCACACTTGCGCAGTCAGAATTTTTCAGCGAAATTCATCCAATAACCTCGGGACACCTCCATCGTACTCCACAGCATGAGACAGAAAAAATGTCCATGGGTGGGTTCCTAATATATGTCGGGGACCAGCTCTCTAGTACTTGAGATGAATCAGGGTATTTTCGACCTTTCCTATTATACTGAATCGCGACCAATTGGATAAAGTGCCAGCCTTTGGTGTCCACATTGCTGGTTCTACTCCCACCAGGGTCATGGGGATTCCTCTTCTCCCTTGGATGTAGGTTGACTATCTGAGATCAAGCTCTCCGTATCAGTAGATAGACTCTCAGCAGTCTCTGTTTCGGTATCAGTCGGTGGACTATCAGCAGTCTCGAAGTCTATGGCTATGTATGGAGGCTATAACATATATGGCTAGAACATTGACGTGGCAAGATAGGATTGACCTCTAAGGTCAATTACCCTCCGGACATTCCCGGAGATGACCGAACATTCCCAAAGATTCCCAGTAATTCAAGCGGATCGACTGCTCCATTAACATTGACGTGACTTGGAAGCCAATTCACATTGACTGGGGACTTATCAACCGGTGCCGGAAGTGACTGCATCACCACCGGAAGTGATCTTTGATCCGGACGTGACCTCGGAACGAAAGTGACCTTTGATCCGGAAGTGACCTTTGATCCGCAAATGACACCAGCTTCGGCCACATGATGTCGTCAGTCTCAGCCTTTGTGCGCGGGAATTTCACCTTTATATACTACTCCAATATCTCGAAATTCGTCCTCCAGCGGTAAAAAGTAAATGTAATTATGGTAGGGTATTGGAAGCATTGCTATGCATGCTCAAAACCAGGTTAAATGACCCCAGAACGTTTACTTTGGAACTATGGGGCCTTGTCGTGTCTCCTATAATCCAAGATTTTATTATATATGTCGGCCATCTTGGATTTTGGAAATCCCGAAAAATTCAGGAGGGCTCCTAGGCTAAAATTGAATAATAAGCATAAAGGAAGCTACTTGCCAAATTTGGTGCTTTTATCCGCTCTGTAACGGTAATTTCGCTAAGCCACCTGACTATCACCCCTCCTCACCGCTCAGGGTGTGGTATCCCTCCCCCACCCTTCTCCCAAATCGCACAGCCCAGAAAGGGTTGAATATTTATCTGTAAGTTAACTCTACCAGGCCTGCGCGACGTCATCTTGTCTGAAGCCATTTTTCTCCTCTTTTTGTGTTTTTTAATTTATTTTTCGATAGTTTCTGAATAACGCTGTTAGTATCATACAGAGTAACTAGGTTTGGTAGAATGAATTCCTTGTGTGCCATTTTAAGGAAGAAAAAAGTGTGAAAAAAAATGGACAGAAAAGACTGAATTAACTCCGGTAGGGCCTTTAACTATACTGCTTGCGAACAAGGCTCCGGCGCCAAGCCATTCACCATGCGTAGTTGTTGAAAAGTGCTTGTCAGCCGATATTTTTCGAAGCCGTTAGTCAAAAACTATTAAATAATTAGATTCTGTATGCTCTTATCTTGATATTCAGCTCTTGTTTATCAGAAACTGTCCCTTTTTAGCTTGATGACCACTTCCGTTTAGAACTACTCGTACCGGTTCTGCGTGCAGATTACGCGCCACAACAACAGCTGGTTTCTGAGTGGGGATCTGAGTTTTGGTCTCCAGTGGAGCTAAAACTGGACAGTTTTTTTAAGCAATATCCGAATATAAAGGTAAGATCATACAGAATCAAATTATTTCATTGTTCGTGACTACCGTCCAGCATTTTTTTTTTAGCAACTACGGCTGGTGAATGGCTTGGCGCCAGGGCCTTGTTCGCACGCAGTATAGAAAAAGGCCCGAAAATGCGAGTTTTTGATGACTAGGCAAATAGTCTCAAAGAGACGCCAATAAATTGTTGTCTTCATTCCGAAGCTGTGATGAAAAGTTTGGTGGATGGCTCCCCTCCATCTCCCAACAATCGATATAGGGGTAAACTTGTTATTACCCCAGCAGGAGGTGTGATATAGCGCTTGTTACACTTAGAGAACTAGGAGTCATTGGCTCATGTTTGATAGTTGAGGTTTGCACACACGCTTTGTTTGCCATTTATCTCCCCTCCATAACTCTCATCAGTATCGAAGGGAAAGTACAGCAGTATCGTCCTGTGCAAAAGTCATACTGAAAGAGTAGATTCTGTAGCAGTTACTTATATATATTCATACCTACAGCAAGCGGTCAGCCAGCTTAATATAATATCTGGTGAGTTGAGGTGCACATTCGGCAGTTAAGTTATAGCCCAGTGTCTTCAGTACAGTCTTAGTAAAAGCTGATTTTTGGTCTAATTTAGGGGCAGATAACACTTGCTGGGCCGTCACTTGACCGGAAGTGACCTTTGACCCCTGAGCATGCACGACACCAGATAAAAATGGTGCGCAGGGGTCAAAGGTCACTTCCGGTCACGTGACGGCTCAGCAAGAGTGATCTGCTCTTAAATAAGACAAAGATCCGCTTCAGTTACTTCAATGTTAATGGATATCTCCGGGAGTGACCTTTAATCACGTGACGATCGGCAAGTGTTATCTGCCCCTAAATGTGACTAAAGTTGTTATTTCAATATTAATTGGCATCTCTGGAAATTACCGGAAATCCCTATGGGCCTAGAGTCATGGGGATTTCACTGCTGGAGTCGCCAGGACCCGCTCTTGGTTAACGAGGGTTGCACATGCGCAACCGGGAACGTGTACGGAAAACTAGTGGGGCTAGAGACATGGGGATTTCACAAAATGAGTCGCCTGGAATAAGCCTCCCATACTGTGGCAATTTGGGGTGAAGGCATAGGGCTCGGCATGCGCAATCTGAAGTGGAACCCTTCACGGATAACCAAACAGGCTTGAGACATAAAGCTTGGGCAAGGGAAATAGGACATACAATTTCCACAATGAGATATGGGGATATCACAAAATGAGTCGCCTGAACCCAGGCTTCCGCCCTAACGTAATGTGGGGTTGAGGTTATGCAGCTGCGCATACGTAACCGGAAGGGGAACCCTGTAAGGAGAACCAACGGGTCTAGAGACGTGGGGATTTCACCAAATGAGTTGCAATGACACAGGCTTCCGCCCCAGGATAATATGGGGTGAGAAAATAGGTCTTCGCATGCGCAACGGGAAATGAAACACTGTAAGGAGAACCAATGGGGCGAGAGACATGAGGATATCAGCAAATGAGTCGTCTGGTCCCAGGCCACCGCCCTAGAGAAATGTGGGGTGAAAAAAAAGACTGCGCATGCGCAACCGGGAGTGGAACTCTGTAAGAAGAACCAGTGGGTTTAGAGACATGGAAATGTCACAAAATGAGTCCCCTGGACCAAGCCCTCCGCCCTGTGGTAATTTGCGGTGAAAGCATAGGGCTGGGCATACGCAACCTGAAGTGGAACCCTTCACGGATAACCAAACAGGCTTGAGACATAAGGCTTGAAAAAGGGAAATAGGGCGTAGAGTTTGGACAAGGGAGATGTGGGGATATCACCAAATGAGTCGCCTGAACCCAGGCTTCCGCCCTAAAGTAATGTGGGATAAGGGCATGCAGCTGCGCATACGCAACCGGAATTAGGAGGAGACATGTAAGAGACGAGAGACATGGGGATTTCACCAAATGAGTCGCTTTGGCACAGGCTTCCACCCAAGCCAATCTGGGGTGCGGCAATAGGGCTTTGCATGCGCAACGGGAAGTGGAATCCTGTACGAAGAATCAGTTGAGTTAGGGACATGAAGATTTCCACAAATGAGTCGCTTGGTCCCAGACCAACGCTCTAGGGAAATGTGGGGTGAGGAAATAGGGCTGCGCATGCGCAACCGGAGGTTGAATCTTATACGGAGAACCAATGCGTTAGAGGCATGGGGTATCACCAAATGAGTAATGTGGGGGAATGTGTTGAGCAGGTGGTGTTGGTGGAAGCACTTACGGAGGTAGTGGTGTGTGCTTCTGGTGGTGGTGGTGGTGGTGGTGGTAGTGGTAGTGGTTGTGGTAGTGGTAGCAGTGGTGGTGTCTGAATAAATGGATTAAAACGTGCCATCATCAGTCCATATCTACTGGTCGAGTAATCAACATGTCGAGTGCGTGTACGTTGTCAGAGAATTTTCTTTCGTCGCGATAGTATTCTCGGACACATTCAATTCAAACACAACCAGGAGACACCACTGAACTTGCCAACATGGTAGTCCTAGATGATCAGATGGGTGCGGTCAAAGACAATCTGTCTGTGACCCAGACATTCCTCAAGGGAAGTGTCACCACACAGTTAGAGCGTGAGTCAGCGAACTTCATGCTACTCACGCATCTACACCTGGCAGCGCCCGTCCAGCGAGTCCCTATCTAACTCTTCACCATACTGGGGGCCACTTCATACCACCAGCTCATGATTACTCTCATCACCCAACCCGGAAGGACCGACCCAACCCCATACAAGAGAATGAACACCACGTGAACACAAGGCTGTGGAGGGATTTGTTCAAAGAAAGCATGGACGCCGAGGTGGGCGAGACGTTTGAGGCCACAAAAATACAAGTTTCACCGCAAGGGATATTCGAAAGAGGAAGTCGCAATTTTAGCCCATGACACATTGGCATCCAGACCAAGGCGGGCTTTACGTCAGCAGTATATCGACCTCGTGGCCCATATGAAGTTGCTGCACGAGGACTGGCCCATATGGAAATCGGAAAAAACAGCGTCGATGTTGAAAATCTCGGGCATGAGCTGGACAGTGTCGTGTGCCATAGCAATCGCACAAAAGAAACGCCTGCTTCAACGTATCATTAAGACCAAAAGTGTCCACAGTTTATGTAACACTAATGTTTTTCATAAGCATGCTAAATCGTTATTTTACGCACGGTTAGTTTGGGAAAGTTTATATTTTAGGGCAAGGGCGAAGCCCGCGCCCTAAAATTTATCAACTTTCCCACACTAACCGTGCGTAAAATATCGATTTAACACGCCTATGAAAACATTATTTCTATTCTATTGCACTACTCAAATTGATTATCAACAAAGATTACCTTACAATATTGGGAAAATATTGTAAACCCTCACAACCTTTCTTCCCTTTGTTGAAATGTGCATTCCGCCTCAGTTAATGACAGCGTGCCAATATCAGTGGACGAGTTTATGTGGTCTCTCAGAAGGGGGCGCAGTCTTTCTGCCACCTGAGGCTATGAAACATACATGCATACAAGCCTATTTGTTAGTCATTCTTAATCAATTCCACGATGGAACCAGCAGTTAAATTTGCGACAGAAATTTACGTCTTTATTAACAATACAAAACGAATTTAATGCCTTCAAATACCCGTATTCCCTATTTGGTGTGCCTGTCGGTCCCTGGTTCATTTCGTTTGCTAGCCAGATATCACTACTGATGACTTCATCAATGACGTCACAGATGACATGGGCATCCCTCAAGTCGTGGTCTACACCACGAGAGCGTCAAGGGTGAGTGAGTAGGATTTAACGTCGTTTTCAACATTTTTTTCAGTCATATCACGACGGTGCCTACATGTTCCAGAACACGAGAGCGTTCACAGTTCCTATTATACTGGAAACTGATCAGCCCAGCTAGTAAAGCACCCGGTCACCCATCAAAGTATCGACCGAGCTCAACGTTGTTTTTCTTCGGTGATCTGACGAGAACCGGTGTGCCCACGAGAGCTTCAGCATGAGACCCCACCCGTCAGCTTTGGATGAGATGTAACCTCTTCAATCCCTCAAATACGCCTCTGTGCACCCCAAAATGCCCACTTTCGCTACTACACTGCGACTGCGCATGCGCAGCATGACGTCACTACCCGACGTTTTAACGCCGTATACTAACGTCTTACCGCCCTAGCATAGCAGTGTTTACCTTTTGTGAGAGATTGTTCCAGGCTATTATATAATGCTAACGCATGTGGATGTATGTATTAATCAGTTTACACCACGGAATAAAACATGTTAACCACTTGGTGGTCCCCGATGACGTCATCGCTCTACGACGGACCATGTTCGGTCTAGCTACTTGTGTGCGCGTGGGTATGTGTAGGTGGGTGGATGTGCGTGATGGTGTGTGTGTGGTGGTGTGTGGTGGTGGTGGCGTGGGGTGTGTGGCGGTGGTGGCGGTGTGTGTATGGTCGAGTGTGGTGGTGGTGGTGGTGGCTTGTGGCGGTGGTAGATGTTTGTGGTGGTGCCGAGCGCCCAGTCGTATTCGCCAGCCTTGCGCGCTCACTCACTCACTTACACACTCACTGGCGCTCCTGTGTAATCAACTAGTCCTATTCCTGAACCCTTGCAGGGCTATCAAATATGAATGAAAAAGGTTCATCTGTATATGTGAGATGAAATTTGTTTTTCATTTTTATGATTTTATGATGTTTTGCTACCATTACAATGTTCCACTGGCATTCAAGAAAAGTCAGTTAGTCCTAGAGTTTCGTCTGGTATGTTCCTGAAACTTTGCAGGCTTGTTAAGCATGCTTCGAGTAGGTACACCTGCTATCCTTGAGACGAAATATTAACTCTTTTCAGATTTATGAAGTGCTGGACTGTTGTTGTAATTCGATAATTTTCTCGCGGACAGAGAAATTAATAATAATGCATCATGGCGTAATAACCTTCCATGACCAAAATATTGTAAGAATGTTTGAAATCAATACCTTGCATTTTGAATGAGATCTCCTGCTTGCTGTGTTATTTGAAAGCTATCCTAGAAGCGGACAAACTTCAAACTTCAAATTTTGAGGACTAGAAATTCAAATGTCGTATACCTATTTGTATTTGGTCGACGTTATTGTTTCTACACGAATCGAAGAGGTGTATTTGTACAATATAAATTTAGTAGTAGTAAAAGCTGATCTTTGTTCTCGTATAGATGCAGATAGCTTTTGCTGGTCTCTCACGTGACCGCAAGTGACCTTGCAAGTGACCATTTTTATCCGGCATTGTGCGCATGCGCAGGGATAATAGGTCCACTTGAGGTCACGTGACGGACCAACAATTGACAAAAATAGTTCATCCCACATATAGCAGATGCGCCTCTTTCTTTCATATTTAATAAGGTTTCAGGAATAGGACTAGTTGATTACACAGGAGCGACAGTGAGTGCGTGAGTGAATGAGTGAGCGCGCAAGGCTGGTGAGTAAGACTAGGCGCTCAGCAACGCCATCAACACCATCGCCACCACCACCTCCACCACCAGAAACACCCACCACCACCACAAACCGCCACCTCCACACACTACCACGGCCACACACCCCACACCACCACTCCACCTCACCACCACCACACACCACCACACACACACCATCACACACACCCATCCACCTGCACATACCGAGGCCCACACAAGTAGCCAGACCGAACATGGCCCGGCGTAGAGCGGAGACCACCAAATGGTTAACATGTTTTATTTCGTGGTGTAAATGGGTTGATGCATAGATTCACATGCGTTAGTACTATATAATAGCGTGGTACAATCTCTCACAAAAGGTAAAAACTGCTATGCTAGGGTGTTAAGGCGTTAGGATAAGGCATCAAGTCGTTAAGATAGGGCGCTAAGGAGTTGCGATAGGGCGTAAAGGCCTTCAAACAGGGCGTTAGGTATTACTGTAAAACAGTCCACAAAGGCCAAAGTCTTATTCTAATCGGCAAGAGAGAATATTATAGATGACACATCAAATGACGGCTTTTGATTGGACAGGATCAGCCGTCGATGCGCCTGTTAGGGAGTTAAGATCAGATAGTCAGCCTACGTCCCAGAGTGAGGACGAACCTACCTTCGGGGATGGTATTGTGGAAGAGGCTATTTATACTCATGAGACGATCGAGAACGCCAAACCGGATAACTTGCAATAGTCGTACATCCAAATGCACCCCTGCATCAGAAAAACAGTCATGGCGATCTATGAACAGTATAGACTGCTGCCGCTTGAAACGAAAGACGAGCCCACGCCATCATGATGTCCAAGCTTCACTTGGAAGAGGTTATGGGGTCACCACCCACAGAGTCCCTGCAAAATGCGATCAAAATGCACAAATAACTGTCCCAAGACATGTTGCCGTTACAGTACCCTCGGACTGCACGACGAATTTTCAAACTTTCTCAAATGGCGGCGTCTGACTGGACAAGAGCAGCCGACAATGCATCTGATACACACCGTACATGAATTGTAAACATACCCAACTTTACCCAGCTTAGATATGATGTAACACTGGTGATAATAAACTATATAAAAACTTGTGAATGTGTTGATCTGTCTTTCTCTCATTTGTCTGCATCATGGTGCTCAGACCCAAGGGAACGACCAGAATACACATGGGAACTTACTCCCTGCGTTAGGGCGTCACTGCGTTAAGACGGGCGTTCAGCAACGCCATCACCACCACCACAATCACTACGACCACCACCACTACCACACACTACCAACACACACCACCACCACCTCTACCACATATTCACCACACTACCCTAGGACAGAAGCCTGGGTCCCTGCGACTCAATTGGTGAAATCTTCATGTCTCTAGTCCCATTGGTTCCCCGTACCGGGTTCGACTTCCGTTTCACATGTGCAGCCCTATGCCCCACCCCACATTACTCTATGGCTGAAGTCAGGGTCCAGGAGACTCATTTGGCGAAGTACCCATGTCTCTAATCTCACTGGTTCTCCGTACATGGTTCCACTTCCGGGTGCGCATTCGCAGCCCTATGACCGCAACCCACATTACCCTAGGGCGGAAGTCTGGGTCGAAGCGACAGTGAAATACCTATGTCTCTAGCCCAGATAAACGGACATTCCCGGAGATATCATTTAATATTGAAGTAACTGAAGGGCATCTTTGGGCACATATAGGGACAGGTAGGTCTTGCCGATCGTTACGTGACTAAAGGTCACTTCCGGAGATGTCAATTAACATTGAAGAACTTGAAGCGGTTCTTTGCTCTTATTTAGGTGCAGATAAATCTTGTTGGGCCGTCACGCGACCGGAAGTGACCTTTGACACTTGCGCACCATTATTATCCGGTATTGTGCGCATGCGTAGGGATCAAAGATGACTTGCGGTCACGTGACGGACTAGCAAGAGTTATCTGCCTCTATATGAGGCCAAAGTCAGCTTTTACTACTACTCAGTACACTTAAGTTTATATTGTACAAATACACCTCTTCCAGTCGTGATAACGTCGACCTAATAAAATGGGTATACGACATTTGACTTTCTCATTCTCGAAATTTAAAACGTGAAGTTTGTCCGCTCTAGGATAGCTTTCAAATAACATAGAAAGCAGCAGATCTGATTCTGATCTGAACTAAACACCTGCCCAAGAACGCGAAGCAGCATTACTAAGGGGGAACAGATGACAAATTGGCTAGAAGTGTTATTGCAACGAATGGGTCCGTCTTGTGCCAGTGACATGCCCGTGGAGGTTCCGAAACAAAAGAAACGGGAAATAGCTGTCTTCGTTCATTTCTGGAAGACTATTGGGTCCAGAGTTTAGACAGTCTCGAAGAACCAAGAGCGATTTGCTCAACCTTTGCTGAAGATGTATTTTGAAGCTTTTGACTAATTTTTGACGAATACTCCTGATAGGACCGATTAACATATCAACAATCTGTTCAGGGATTTCTTGAAGACAACTCGATTCTGTTATCAACAATGACGAAGCTTGGTGAGGGAGAGGAACTTTGTCAAACTCTGGTTGTGGAAAGATGATTGTAGGGAAATGTAGAAAATGTGAAGAATTCAAGCAAGGATTGGTTCATACAAATCAAAATTGGATTGTTTGTAAAGATTGAGTTTAGGCAATCTCGAAGAACCAAGAGAGATCTGCTCAACCATAACTGTAAAATGAACTGTATTGTCCCTGGACGTTTAGCCATTGGCTCTCCACTGATTCACGTCACAAATTTGCACAATTAGAAAATCGCACAGTGCTCTTATGGGAAATTTCTGGATCCGTTTAGGTATCATGATATGGACATAAGGGAGTCGGATGATGGTCATTTAAGAAATTCATAATTTTGGATATTAAGGGGCAATACCCAATGGTAAATATTACCCCGGTGGCTGCACCTACATTTTAATTATTTAGAGGATATGGTGGCACTCTTTTTATACTAGCCCATGAGAAATTGTGAAATGAGAAGTTATTTCCTCGCACTCAGTTTAAATTAGGTTTAGTTGGCGGCCATCTTGGAATAGAGGATGGTCGCTATTACATATGGTCAGGACACCTATGACGCCAGCCTCGACGCCGAGAAGGTCAACTTAGCCACTGAAAACTTCATCACACTTTTTGATAAGAACATATTGACAATAAAATGTTTCAGATGATGATCATCTTGAAGTCCAAGATGACCGGCCGTTGCACCAGCTGATGCACTGACCCTGAACATAGGGAATACCCGCTGGAATAATGTTCATAACTCGTTTAGGTAATGATATATTGGAGAGAAAAAAAACAACAAAGGAACAAGCACACATTGTTTCACAATAGGAATATCCATTTTATATCACATACCCCGTGATTATATCGGGTTATTAGAGTTACAAAAGATTTTATCCAGGAGAAAAATAGGCCAGGCGCATTGTCTCGAATTGAATACAAATCTCCCGATCTGAATTCCTTGTGGCTTTGGTCTTTCGTTCTTATACAGGTCCATCCACCCGCTGGCTTTAGTCCATTAACCCT
Source organism: Hanleya hanleyi (assembly GCA_036873755.1). Taxonomy (NCBI): domain Eukaryota; kingdom Metazoa; phylum Mollusca; class Polyplacophora; order Lepidopleurida; family Hanleyidae; genus Hanleya; species Hanleya hanleyi. Next base: position 24,005 of record JAVTVY010002178.1, read on the forward strand.
ATCTCGCCCGAGATTTTTGTGACCTGTCCAGGCCACGCCCCCTCGAGCTAGGGAGCTGAAACTAACCACACTATAGCCTTAGGTCAAGCGCTACAAGTAAATGTGATAAAAATCCAAGATGGCGGCTTTGATGACGTCACAGTGACTTCATTTTCAAAAACGGCATTTTCTGATCGATTTTTAGTAAGATTTTTCGAATTTTTTATTCACGCAATTTCTCTGCCAAAACTGCATGATAAATTAGTAAATACTAATGTGATGTGCAATAAAATCGTTTTTGCCCACTTTTCATCGCGAAAGAGCAGAAATTTTGAAAAAAAGTTACCAGAACATAACTTTCTTGGTACCCCACGTGGCCGCCATCTTGAATTTACCCATGATCCTCTACTCAGGGCGTTATGCAAATAGGCTCAAAATAACCCCAATATGATGAACTATAAAGTCACGGAGTGCCAGCTCTCAATTTTTTGTCGTTCAGGAGATAGCGCAGAAAGTTTGGTAGGGGGGGCATTTTGCCCCCCTCCCCCGGCCTAAACTGCTAAAGTAACCGGTTATCTTCCTTCGACGGGTTCGACTGTATCTCTCCGTTCACTCGACAGTCGGGTACGTCATAGATCACCTGACGTATCACGCAGTCGAACGATTTCAGACTCACTCATGTCAGCATAACTTGAAGAACATATAGTTATTCAAATTTATTATCAAAATTATATTTCTTTTCGTTATCAACTCAACAATCTTACAACTTTCATCAGAATCGGGCCGAGTTGGTAAGGCTGTGATTCTTTCAAGATCTCACCGACTGACTGCGGTCGCCATTTTAATTCCGACCACTTCGTTCAGCAACGGCGTGTTCGACTGGCCCGCACGACGTAGACTAACTGATCCGGGTAAGCCAGGATATCGTTCGACAGGTTCGTGACGTCATTAGCGAGTTCGACCCGAGTGAAGCCTACTGTTTGTCCCTGATAATATATCCGAGACGTTTTCGGCGATATTTCGGTGACAATTAATCGTACATTCATTGAAACTTCACACAGTATCTACACTAAAAAATACAAATTTCCCCCCCATATTTCATTGAAATCTGTTGAGAAAAGACGAAAATCACCAATACCTACCATGTTATTTTGGGGCGATGATGACGTTGATTTGTCAATGTTATAACATGCAGGCTTGACGTCATGAATTCAAAACATAACCCACAAATCTTCCATCTATTGTTTTGTTTTCGCGATTCTATGAGAACTACCGGAAGGATTTTCTTGACACTTTTGAATAAAATTAGTATTCTTTAGTTTATCTACTGTGTGAAGTTTCAATGTCCTCCAATAAATTGTCTCCGAAATATCGCCAAAAACGTCTCGGATATATTATCTGTGACAGACAGTGAGTGACCCACTCGCTGAGCAGAGAAGTAGAGATGAAAATGGCAACCGCGGTCAGCCTCGGATATTTTCAAAGAAACACCATAATTGACTCTTGTTCAAGCTTTGCTGACACGAGAAGTCTACAATCGTTCGACTGTTTGAAGTTTAGTCGGGTGATGTGTGACGTCTCTTACTCGACTCTAGAGTGAACTACTTAGAGGTACGCGTCAGATCTGGGTATTACTCGATAAAGATGTCCTGAACCAGGCGAACAGCATTTTTCCCATCACCCGGATCAGTTTCGAGTACCCGTGTAGCCCTGTCGAACACGCTTGAAAACTTCACCCAGACCTCATCTGTGCTTCAAATGGACCACGCCTTTTCAGAGACACAAAGACCCAGACAATAGTTCCTACATGAACTATCGACCCTAACTTTAGGCCTCTAGTCCTACATATACGTGCTGGATAGTATTTCCCTGATATACCATCTCAGTTTACCTAGATTGGATCAGATGATATACAGGTATAATGTATGTTCCAGGATGTCCTGCTAGTTTAACTTTACCAGTATAGTAAAACTGACCAGGTAACTGGATAACACTGTAATATAGGAACTTACTGATACATCTATATTGATATACATCAACATCAATTTTGGAATTAAATCCGGAATACATATAGTGTGATATAGTATAGAACATGTACCAAGAGTTAGCTTACAGCATATAACTTATTTCACTTTGTATTTGTAGTACAGTTAGAACTATAAAACGAATATTAAACAAAGCAAACGAACAGCACCGACTAGTACAAGGACCACTTATATAACGTTTGATATATTATCTGTATATTAGAATCACTACAGGCCAGTAAGTATATAAATTGATATACAGCGCTGTGAAGCCTGGTACCATGTTATCGATATGAGAAAATAGTATCGCTCTGTCTGTAGAGATCTTCCTACACAACAGAAAAAGTAACTCCTCTTCAGTCAGGTCGCTTGACTCACATAATCGTTGGCGTTGAGTTATGGGCCTTGTGTGTCTGCCAGTTTCAATTTTGAGTTGTCGCCGAACCAACGTTTCGAGAAGAACTGTCGTGCAGAGTAGTTCTTACATGCAACTAAATAAGATTCTTGAATAGCCGAAAGGTCCTCAGTTGCATTTGGTGATGCCATGAGGATCAATTTTGGTGAAATCCTGGAACTTACCGTAAAAATGGATGTCCAAAGCAGTCGTGATTGAAGATTTTGAGCTGCTTGGATGTTGAGCTCAGTTTCTTTTTCTATGTCATAGAGATCAGGGTATGTTAGAAAATTAAAAACAGTAGTAACTCGGCTTGACATAAGAGAGAATGACATTAATTGAGCCAGAGCTGACAGAGAAAAAAAACAAAAAACATTCAGGGGGGGGGGAGAGGGGGGGGGGGATTATTAATTTTCATAACTTATTAGAAACAATTATTCAAAATGCAAGGTATTGATTTTCAAACATTCTTACAATATTTTGGTCATGGAAGTTTATTATGCCATGATGCACTACGGTTAATTTCTAAAATTATGGAATTACAACAGCCCATCAAGGCATCAATCTGATAATAGGTAATATTTCCGGTGTACATATATTCAAAGCATGTTTAACCCTATCTGGCCTGGACTTTTTGGGACCTGTCGTGGCCTGGGGGAGGCCGAAATGGTCCCTCTAATTATTTTCGTACCCCTTGAGCTAAAGGGCTGAGTCTTACCACACTATACCCTTGGGTCGAGCTCGGACAGAAAATGTAAAACAAATCCAGGATAACCTGCATGATAAATTAGTAAATATTAATGTGATGTGAAATAAAATAGTTTTTGGCCACTTTTCATAGTGGAAAAGCAGAAATTTTGAAGAAATATGACAAAAACATAACTTTTCTGGCACCCCACGTGGACGCCATCTTGAATTTATCCATGATCCTCTACTCAAGGTGTTATGCAAATAGGCTCAAAATGACCCCAATGGTAGGGTTAACATGCCTGCAAAGTTTTGGGAACATCAAGACCAACCCAAGACTTTCCTTGAAGGCCAGTGGAACATTGTAATGATAGCAAAACATCATAAAATTGACAAAAATATTTCATTTCACATATAGATGATGCACCTCTTTCATTCATATTTAATAACCCTGCAAGGTTTCAGAAATATAACTAGTTGATTACACAGGAGCGCCAGTGAGTGCGCGAGTGAGTGAGTGAGCACGCAAGGTGGGTGAGTAAGATTGGGCGCTCAGCAACGTCATCACCATCACCACAAACATCCAGCACCACCACCACCACTCACACAACACCACCACTCACACAACACCAACACCACACACCCCACATCACCACCACCACAGACACACACCATCACACGCACCCAACCACCTACACATACCCGCGCGCACACAGGTAGTCAGACCGAACATGGCCCGGCGTAGAGTGATGCCATCATCGGGGATGACTAATTGGTTAACATGTTTTATTCCGTGGTGTAAATGAATCGATACATACATTCACATGCGTCATTATTATATAATAGCATAGCTCAATCTCTCTCAAAAGGTAAAAACTGCTATGCTAGGGCGTTAAGGCGTTAGGATAAGGCTTTATGATTGGGTGCTAAGGAGTTAGGATAGTGTGTTCAGATAGGGCGTTAAGGCGTTACTGTAAAACACACTACAAATGCGAAAGTCTTATTCTACCGGGCAAGAGAGAATATTATAGATGCCACATCAAATGACGGCTTTTGAATGGACAGAATGGACGTCGATGCGCCTGTTAGGGAGTTAAGATAGGCGTTGCGTGGCGATTCCCCTTCTCTTCCTGCATGTATTGCTATGCAAATAACCTTAAAGTGCCAGGGGCACAGTCAGTCACTCCGAAAATGCCCTTTCTCTACTACACCTGAATAGGTATACGCGTTTCATCCACAGTCTGGCTCTGCCCGATAAGATCTATAAATAGAACAGGGTTTTTCCCAGACAATTCCCTGAAAAATTTACAATGACATTTAGAGTGATGACCTACAAAACAGGAGATTTCCCAGCAAAACTTCCGTACAATGCCCCTCAGTAGAGCGATGACCACATCGGGGACCACCAACTCTCAACTTGTTTTATTCCATGGTTTGAATGGATTGATGCATACACCTTGTTGACATGTTAGTATAATATAATAGCATGGTACAAACTCGGGCAAAAGATTTGAATAACTGTTCTGCTAGGGCGTTAAGCTGTTAGGATGAGGCGTCAAGGCGTTAGGATAGGGCGCTGAGGCGTTACGATAATGCCTTAAGATAGGGAGTTAAGGCGTTAAAATAAGGCATTAAGGCGTTATTGTAAAACTCAGGTCATAGGGCAAATATACTGGATTTCTGCTTTCTCTAACTCTAAGGGGCAGCTGGATTACTTCCCTTCCTCGAAATTGAGAGACTACACTTTCTCAACAACATTCCCATTTCTACGACTCACCAGGTTTTTCGCTTTATTTCTTCTGTGGAAACGTGCACCCGCTATCTCTCACCTCTCAGCAGGACACGGTCCGCTGGGAACCGATGTTATGGTTGACAGGGCTTTTCCATATTTTAGGGATAAATTTCGTGTTTCCGGATCCTTTCCGTGGAAAGATTTTCATGCACTCACTCGCAACTTGATCGGCCTCGACGGCCACTTCAGTATGACACTCTCCCAGACCCATTCAGACCAATATTGACCCACCCCGACCCCAAGACGTGCATTCCAATGCTCTTTCCCCACAATTTCCTGTCTGCGCATGCGCACCATAGCCATTCTTTCACGACATACCGGTCCAGTCGGACGCTACTTCACGAGTGCTTCACTTTGACACCACATACGACCCATTCGGTCCAATATTGGTCCACCTTGACCCCAAAAACGTATATTCCAATGTCCATTTCCCAAAATTCCATGTCTCCGCATGCGCACCATAGCCTTACTTCCACTCCACACCCGTCCGGTCGGACTCTTCCCCACGAGTGTTTCACTTTGATACCTCATACGACCCAATCGGCCCTAGAATGGCCCACCTCGACCCCAAAACGTCCACCTCAGGCCTGCCTATGTACATGTAGGAAGCATGCGCACGGTAACTTTCCAGCGAAAGTCAACCCATTGGACTCGAGACCCCTCCCATTGTGTACTACAGCTAGAGGCAGAAAAAAAACAAGGTGCCACACCCTATACCGCAAATGTCCATGAGTTGGTTGCCCATTGAGTTTAACGTGTGGTTTCTGGGGTGTGAAAAAGGAATAGGAACCAACGTCGTGATAAGACCGAAATAGTGTTGAAAGCGACGTTAAACCATATTCACTCACTCACTCACTCACCTTAACATTGAAATAACTGGATCGTACGCTTTTATTGAGTGGCAGATTATTCTTGCTGGGCCGGCACATGGCCAGAAGTGACTTTGACTCTGAACTGACCTTTGACCCGGATGTGATCTTTGACCCGGAAGTGACGTCACCGGGTGTGACGTCATCCGTGACGTTACGCCACAGTCTCACGCAACAGCCTCATTTTTCCGACAGAATTTGTTGTCTTCCAACTAATACCGCCTGAGCTATTCTTAGGATATGCATTTATTACACGCCATTGGCCCTAATCATCATGTGGAGATTCTGCTTCATTGTTGCAGCTCTGTGGGCTGTGCGATGATCACAAAATCGGGCGGGGGGGAGGGCGTGGTGAGGATAATAATTATCCAATAAGAACAGGTTTCCAGCAAATGGTTTAGTACCCTAATAAGAATACCATTAATGGAAGGGTTCCAGCTGTTGACGTGGAACCCTAAAATAAAACACGTGCTGTATGTTTACAGATTCACGACATCATTGCAAAACGACTGGGCCTAAGCTAGAATCTGAACGCCTCCTAACAGTGGCGAGCGATTGTGTGCTGCCATAGAATTCGCCAGCGCCTGCGTATCAGCCCATTCTCATGTAAGTGGGAGTCACGTCACTATTTTGACAACGAGGCTCCCTCTTACACCATCGCTCTGAGGAACGTTTTTTACGTCTGCAGGCAACTTTATCAACAGACAACTAACAATTTCAAATTTTGACAGACCATCCTGACTTTATTCGAGTGTATTCACTTTAATAACATGGACAATCTCAGGTTCTGTTATTTGCTCATGCAAAAAAGTGTGGTCCTATCAGTGGATTTCTGTCAAACTTATCAGCGGATGTGCTAATTAATTGCAGACCAGTGAAATAAATTTGGTAGCAATTAATCAACTTTACTGAAAGCAACATTAAAACCGTTAGTTAGATCTAGTTAGTTAGATCTAGTTAGTTAGATGTAGTTAGTTAGATATATGAGCTGTGACCCAGAAAGTCAAATAATTATTAGCTGACGTTTATCAATAAACAACGTCCATTGAACGACTGAGCAAGGGAGACAACTTCTATTACTTTACACATAGTTATCACAGTAGATATCCTGAGCGTCGAGTAAAACAGTGCTATTACAAAGCTATACAAATGTATGTTGTTTAGTCCATCATTTCTTAGACACGGTTAATGGTACGAGCTGCCGTTTATGACAATATTATACACGGTGTATATATATAATGGAGCATGGAAATATGGTGATAATGAATGAATATGGTGTGAATTGGGTCGTTATATTGGAAATGTTGTTATATTGAAAGTTACAAAATATGGGATGGTTTATCATATATTGTAACATTATGGCAATGTATATGAAATGTTATTTATATAGGAGTAAAATGCAAACTAAAGAAGTTTTATATATATATGAAGAGTGGTGAAATTAGATACACTCTACATTTGCTAAACATATAAACCGATTGAACGTATATAGTGTAACTGATATTGAACGTATATAGTGTAAGCTGATATATATATATAGAACGACTGAATACGGCGTATTTGATACGGCGTATTTGACAAAGACGCTTAACGGATATGGCAGCCGGATATGGCAGGCGGAAGTATGCTGTGAGCACGCGTTGTGCTCGCGCAAAGCATTGCGGTTCCAGTTCCACGATACCAGTGGCCATTGACTGATTCCCGCTCTCAAACTAGGGTCTCCGACACAATCCAACGACTGGACTTGGTTGCCGGTCAACAGTGGCCAGTGCCATATTAAAATTTGCGAATAGAGAGAGGTCAGCCCGTCGCCGCTTGACAGTGGCCCATAGACGACATGCTAAATTTTGTTCGTTTTGAGTTTATTTTTTTTTACTTCTAGGTTTAATTTTTTTGTGTTAGGTTTCATTTTTTTTTGTTTTAGGTTGATTCCTTTAGTTTTCACCCGGGTGGAAACGTTTCCACCTGGGTGAAAACCTTCTCACCCGGGTGAAAAAGTTTTCACCTGGGTGAGAAGGTTTTCACCTGGGTGAGAAGGTTTCCACAACCTGTAACCATTTCGGTCATCTATACGGAGTAAGACTGACCCTGGGATCGTGTGTATCCATTTCAGACTACTTTCGGCAACTGCTAGAGGGAATTTTCATAAATCAATACCACGTGACTTCGTCAGCCAATCAGCTAAAGTCTACCGACACGTAACCCGCCATTTTCGAGTCATGTGATGATCTACTTCTTCAAAATTACAGATCTACCACACCTCTTGGATGATACGAAAGTTATTCATACCTATATATTTTGTAAGCCCAGGCAATATCTGTTTCCGGGGTATGTATGAAAACCTGTAATTTATCAGAGTTTTCGAGTCTGTTCTCCGCCGGATGAAGGCCGAACAGAATCCGGTAAAACACTGGATATCGCTCCGCGATAATGGAGACACACGATTCGCAAGCCATCTTATGGATGGCGAAGTGTACGCAAATGAAGGTTTCCACTCAGGTGAAAATCACGTGATCGTGCCCTCGTTTTCGTTCCCTTGCACTGACATTTCGGCAAAATGGAGGGTGGTTCGTTCAAAAGTATAGATGATCTCAAACTGTCAAACTGAACTTTTATGTTTGCTCATGCAGTCGATAAATGATATTTCACGTCTGGCATGTTTTATATAACTTGTATTTTCAAACCCGAGCTCTCTGCGAGCACACGAGTTTGTCATGTCTGAAAAAAGAAAACTAGGCCATGTATAATCTTGTGCGGGCATTCTGCTGCGGTGTGGGTTCGAGAATGACCGTTTTTTCCACAAAGCCAGTTACCGTCATTTAAATTGCACCGTTATTATATATCAGTAAGTTATTTGTGTATCGTATGATGGCCGAGAGGGGCCATCGCGTCTTTCATTTCTAATTTAACGCGATGGAGCGATGGAGCTATGCGATGGAACGATGGAGCTATGCGATGCGCGATGGAGCTATGCGATGGAGCGATGGAGCTATGCGATAAAAAGTCGCGATATGCGATGCGCGATGAGGCTATGCGATGGAGCTATGCGATGCGCGATGGAGCTATGCGATGGAGCGATGGAGCTATGCGATAAAAAGTCGCGCTATGCGATGCGCGATGAGGCTATGCGATGGAGCTATGCGATGCGCGATGGAGCTATACGATGGAGCGATGGAGCTATGCGATGGAGCGATGGAGCTATGCGATAAAAAGTCGCGCTATGCGATGCGCGATGAGGCTATGCGATGGAGCTATGCGATGCGCGATGGAGCTATGCGATGGAGCGGTGGAGCCATGCGATGGAGCGATGGAGCTATGCGATGGAGCGATGGAGCTATGCGATGGGGCTATGCGATGAAGCTATGCGATGGAGCTATGCGATGGAGCGATGGAGCTATGCGATGAAGCTATGCGATGGAGCGATGGAGCTATGCGATGGGGCTATGCGATGGAGCTATGCGATGGGGCTATGCGATGGAGCTATGCGATGGAGCTATGCGATAGGGCTATGCGATGAGCTATGCGATGGAGCTATGCGATGGGGCTATGCGATGGAGCTATACGATGGAGCTATGCGATGAAAAGTCATTGCGCATGTTCGTTAAAAAACGAGGCTGAGTTGGACGCCATTATTCAACATTCAACGAGGAAGTAAAACTCTATTTGTTGTGCCTGTTTTGGTGTTTCTCACAAGTTTTATTTTAAATATTCGCCGTCAAACAAATGATGATTTTCGGATGTACCGGTGTATATATAATTTAAATATTAACTATATACATGAACGTCACATGACCTACGAAGTAGGGTAGGCATTAGGACTCCGACGCGAACTGAGTTCTTGGAAATCTCCACCCCCAGTTGAAATCCTGCCTATATTAAGATGGGCACTGCCCAAGTCAGAATCAGCAGTGATTTTCATCAAAAATCACCAGAAATTTTCATCAAAAGTAGGTCAGCTCAGAATGTGTTGGTAACAGTCCCCTAATGCACCTTCATGCCGAAAATCAAGGTTCTAATGTCAACGGTTCTCCTTATTTTGCCGACGAAAGTATTCGGATGGACTGACTGACTGACTGACTCAATACCGGACAATTTGCAATCTGTAGCCTACTTCGTAGGAATAATTTCAATCGAAAGGTATATTAAGCTTTGACCATGTCAAGAACACAGATATTTTATAGTTGTTGGGAAGCCGAACACAGAGCCAGATTTTGAATGTGAATGAGCAAGGATGATGCTTATTGGAAAGTAAAATCTGCATTCAATATATAGATATAATACCGTATAGGTTTATTTTTGGCTTTTGCTTTACTCTAGCGGTTTTCCGCTGCCTTGTTTTTTGGGGGGGGGGTCATGTTTGTTCGTTTTTGTTTTGTTTTGTTTTTTTTTTCTCGCTGAAATATTGGGGAGGGGGGTGGGCGCATTGCCCT
>JAVTVY010002179.1:0-33510 GCA_036873755.1 Hanleya hanleyi
ATATCACTGGGGGACTCCCGCTGGGAATACCCCGATATCTAATAATTCCCAGGTGTCGTTTGTTGGTCGTCAACCAATTTCGACACTCCCTGTTGCTCCAGGGGCAGCCTTAGGCATGGTAAGTGGTGCTGTAAATAACTATGGTATAATACCAGGTATAGTTAATTTCAGCACAGCAGACAATACCTCTGGTGGATATAGAGACAATGTATCCATGGTCTTACCAGGAGTAAACTCCACGACCTTGCGTAATACCCCAGTCACGGGAGTTATCACGCAAGGCCGGGTAGGATTAAATCCCTTGCAATTGAACACCTCTGGGTTGACAAACGCAGGGGATCGAGGTCATTGTTCTGCAGGAACAATGCCAGTTTCACACTTAATACCTCAGAGTGTTAATAGAAACAATACGGCATTGTTCCAGTCACAACAGGGTATGACTGAGAATGGTTCTGGGTCGGGTGTCATAAACCCATATAGGGCTCATTATCAACTTCCTGTCAGCCAATTCCGGTCACCTGCGGGTTCCGGTATGGTTAACTCCGGGATTCCGGTTAGGACTTTTCGTCCTTCCGGTCCCACTATAAGGAGGCCTGTTGTGACAAACCCCGGTGGGTTGAGACTTCCGGTTCGTCCGGAAATGCAGTGGGCTAGGCCTATTGCATCCCCTTATAGACGGGTCTCTAACAGTCCACAAATCAATACGGGAGTTCCGGTTATTGATGGTTCTCTGTCTGCTGTTATTCTGCAAAGAATGGAACAACAGGCAGCTGAACTAGATCAGTTCCGGCGACTCTTGACTTCCGCTTCCGGTACTGTTCAGGTTCCATCCCCGGTTCCGACACAGCTTCCGGTAGTATCGTCTGATCCGGTTGATTTGTCTACTGACCCATCGATGAGACGTCAGGGGGTCGCGCAACGTCAATCCATTGAGGATAATGACAGTGATCATGATCCGGAGAGACGTTCATATTCAGAGGTACTAGAAGCTCTACGAGTTGTACCCTAATATGTCACGACCCCCACCGCCGACGTCCTCTCGCCTACATACTATGGCAGAGGCTCCGTCGACAACTACCATGCAGACGTCGTCACTTCCTGCGTCAGATGCCATTCATGGTTTATGTTCCGTTCTTGATACGGTTTTAGCCCAGCCTAAAACAATGCAGGAACGTATTACAAGAACAGGAAAACGTGCACTCTTTAGACCGGCTTCCGCTTCGGCACCACTTCCGGTGGAGAAGCCCACGTCTAGAGCGTACGGAATTCATGATTCGGCATATGACTTTAAGGCCGCGGAACCGGAACCTGATCTTGCCGACATATGTAAAGGCAACAAGGTCCCTTCCAAGGTCTTGATCCCGCTAACTGATAAGCAGTCTTCTACTATGGAAGAAGCTGCGCGGCAGGGGGTAGCCATAGCCTCTCACATGGACTGGTTTCTAACGGCCATATCCACTGTGTTGAGCAGGTTGTCGCGTTCGCAGTTAGCAGCCAGTAGTAGTCCTGAGCTACAGTTACTGGCGGATCTTCAGAACGTGGCTGCTAAAGCTAATGCTGATGCAATGGCTTTAGCCGCGTTCAATGCTGCGATGGTTGTTCATCTGAGACGACAAGCTTACTTGTCTTCCGTTGTCAACCATGCTCCTGATATAGTCATTCGTACTTTGAAGGAGCAATCGCCAGCATCTTCGCTGTTGTTTAATGGCATTATACCGTCTCTAAGGGATACGGTGGAGAAGGCTAAGCCTAATCCTCCCCCTAGAGCGGGTGGTATGGGGACAGGAAAACGTATTTCTACGGACACTTCCGGTCCACCAGCCAAGCAACCTAGGCCGACTACTTCCGCTTCCGGTCCAAAGGGAAGTCTCAAGCGGCGGGTCGCATGCCACAACAGCAAGGCCAGACCAATCCCAACTATAAAGGTAAAGGGAAAGGTCGTGGCAAAAAGCAGCAGGGCCGGTGACGATTCGGGCCATGTCAATCTCATGACATGGCGGGACCACGAATTGCCTCAACTTCCGGTCCCGCCGAAATCCAGTCTCCCGGTCGGGGGACGACTTCAAGGATTTTGGCGGAATTGGCAAAAACTGGGGATGGATCCGTGGGTAATCCGTACTATTCGATACGGTTACCCCCTAGAAATTACTATAGATCCACCCCTTACTGCTGCTCCCAAGCCCTCCCGTATACCTATACGGAAGGCACACCTTCTGGTAACACAGGCATCTGTGGACAAACTTATCCAGAAGCATGCAGTAATAGAACTTCCGGTCCACGACCGGTCCCCGGGTTCTATTCTCCGGTCTTCCTTGTGCCAAAGACGGATACACCGGAAATGCGCATGATAATAAATCTGCGCAGGCTGAACAAGGACTTCCTGATGAAACCCCCTCACTTTCGGATGGAGTCCTTCCGGCCCATCAGGACCGCTCTGGTTCAAGGGGAATGGTTAACTTCCTTGGATCTTCGGGACGCTTACCTGCATATCCCGATTCATCCAAGTTACCGGAAGTACCTGAGATTCCTGGTCGGTGCTCGCCGTTTCCAATTCCAGGTTCTACCTTTCGGTCTAGCCAGTTCCCCTTGGATCTTCACCAGAGTATTTCAGCCAGTGGCGGCGTATCTGCACAGTCGAAGTATCAAATATCATTTTTACCTAGACGATTCCATTATCAGGAATATGTGCAGAATACAACTCCGATGCGATACAACATTTGTATGGCACATCCTCGAACTACTGGGTTATCTCCCACACGAGGAAAAATCGGAGATAACACCGTCACAACAACGGAACTTCCTAGGCGTGGCGTACGACACCAAATTGGTCATTGCTCGGCCACCGGAAGTTCGTTGGGGCAAGATATGTCGCGACATTCCACTGTTCATCAGACATTCTTGCCGCACTGCCATCCAGTTTGCATCAATAATCGGTCTACTGACATCCACACAGGATGTCACACCACGAGGCCGATTACAGTTACGACCACTAATGATCTATTTAAATCAGCATTGGCCACACAGGCACAGGAATCCCATGATTCCTGTCACAGAGGAAGTCAAACATCACCTATTATGGTGGATGGACCCTCTCAACGTGATGCCTGGTGTAACACTGCTTTCGTTTCAAGCTACTCATCAGCTGTTCACGGATGCTTCGATGCAAGGATGGGGGGCCCACCTCGGATCCAAGTCGATATCAGGCTATTGGACTCCGCAGGAGAGGTTACTCCATATCAATGTGTTAGAGTTCATGGCCGTCAATCGAGCAATACTCTTATTGATACAGGACCTCAAAGGCCAGTCGGTTCTGGTAGCTACAGACAACACAACTGTCTTAGCTTACATCAACAAGATGGGGGGGAACTCGGTCCTCAAAGCTTCTGAAGCAGACCGAGATACTCTACCATCTGTGCTGGCAGAACGATATCATACTTCGTGCCAGACACATACCAGGACATCTGAATGTACTAGCCGACGCACTGTCGAGAAAACATCAGATTATACCGACGGAGTGGCAGCTTCACACAGACATTCTGCGCCAAATCGCTCAGATTTGGGAACAACCACTGATAGATCTGTTCGCTACTCACCTGAATCATCAACTCCCTCTGTATATGTCCCCTGTACTGGATCCTCTAGCAGTGGGAGTCGATGCTCTATCGCAGGATTGGACGGGTCTAATAGCGTATGCTTACCCGCCCCCTTCAATCCTGCCTCTAGTTCTACAAAGATACGCGCGCATCCATGCGTGGTTTATCTAATTGTCCCTTGGTGGCCAGCTCGTCCGTGGTTTCCCGACCTTCTGGAATTACTGGTAGACGTCCCAAGACGACTGCCTCTTTGGGAAAAACTACTTCGTCAACCGAAGTCAGCAATTTTCCACCACAAACCTCAGGCATTCCATCTGCACGCTTGCAAGTGCTCAAGGATCAGCTCACTGAGGTTGGGTTTTCTAGGGAAGCTTCGAGAGGAATGGTCGCTTCCACTCGATCCTCCACATCAGCTTGTTATTGTTATCAAGGGAAGTGGAGGGTCTTCCATGAGTGGTGTACTGGAAGAAACATTGATGCCCGTTCTGCCTCTGTTCAGCAGATAGCAGATTTCTTGTTACACCTGTTTCAAGACAAGGGTCTTGCTCCATCTACGGTGGATGGTTACAGATCTGCATTATCTAGGATTATTAACCTGTCTACTGGCGTTAATCCTGCCTCTGATCCTAATCTAACAGCTCTGGTTAGATCGTTTAGGATTGACAGGCTTGTCTCTGTACCAAAAACTTCCTAAATGGGATTTAGCATTAGTTCTACGGAGTTTATCAGAACCTCCGTTCGAACCCATAACTACAGCCGATCTGAAATTCCTATCCTACAAAACAGTTTTTTGTTAGCCTTGGCTTCAGCGGCTCGCGTGTCAGAACTACACGCTTTGGATGCTAGGGAAATTAGGCATGATTCTCGATGGACTTATGTGGTGTTTTACTACCATTCCTGAATTTGTAGCCAAGAACCAATCTCTGTACGACACTTCTTGTAGAGAATTTAGGTTCCAGCTTTAGCTGATTTCCTTTCTCAGGGTTAGAATCGACAACCTTATGTGTCCGGTTCAGCCCTTACTGTATATATTAGTCGCACTAAGTACTACGTGCTGGGCGAAGGCGATTATTTATACCATTTTGTCCTCGGAGCCAACAAGAGATATCTAAAAACACTATCTCTTCTTGGCTCTCCAAAACTATTAGGTTAGCCTACGATGGAGTGTCATCGATGCAGGCTGCGTTGTGTGATGTCTCTGCACATGAGATCAGGGCGCTTGGGGCGTCCTGGCCTTTGTGGACCAACAGGTCGGTAACTGATATTATGAGGGCTTGTTTTTGGAGATCTCACACAACCTTCGCATCATACTACTTGAGAGACATGACACTTATCAAGGACGACCTATTTTCCTTGGGACCACTGGTGACAGCGCAGCAGATCACCGGGGTCGGGTCAGCACACAGACACTAGAGGCCTGTGTGTTTTTATCGGTTTTTAATGGTAAGAACACGTTTCCTCATAAAAAACTTTCTTTTAAAAAAAGGGGGGGGCACGTGTATATAACTTCCATTATGTCAGCGCCGATGAGCCTGGGAGGTCTGGGCTTACTATAGGGACAGTGTCTACGATACCGTTATATGACCCTGTCGCTATTGAGTCTTTATGGAAGCCTATTCTTATTTAAGTTTTATGGCCAGCATGAAGTCTCTTGCTGACTTCCGTCTAATCCTCACGCCATTAGTCGCTGTCACTTGGACTTCCCTCCGTCCTGCTTTGGGATTCTCGCATATGTCAGTAAGGTCAGTTTCACTGTGTAAAAAATATAATAAATTTACATGTAATTTTTACATTTTTAAACTGAAACTTACCTTACTGACAGAGTGATGGTCCCACCCGACCTCCCCGCTTGGGATCTTTACATTTACGCGTAAGAAGTGGAGATCTATTGTGATTGAGTGCTGGCGTGGGTGATTAGGCGGGAAATGAACTGTGCTATTGTTTTAATTTCTTCACTTGTTAATCCGTGTTTGCACACGAACGCATATGTCAGTAAGGTAAGTTTCAGTTTAAAAATGTAAAAATTACATGTAAATTTATTATTTTATTTCAGAAGTATAATGTGAAATAACTGGCGGGGAAATCCCCGCAGTACTGAATCCCTGATTTTTGAATTTCGTGTCATCTTAAACGAAGGACAACATTTCCTTCAATTTTGCTAACAAATAATTGTATTGCACATCATATGATTTACCCTGAAGCTTCTGCACGAATCATTTGTGTCCACACATGTATATTACTATATTAATTACAACTGTGTTCCTAATGTTTGGGTGCACACTGTGCATATGATCAATTTTCTGAATTGAACTGAATTCAACCTTGCCGGTCTTCAGACTGACAGATGATGGCATGCAGTTGTCAGTGCAGTTGTTCATGTACAGGGAGCTTTCTATGAATGAGTTGCAACCCCAAAAGGCTTAAAATTTATCAGCCACAGACCCATGTTTTTACCCCTCGGCCAATTTTGACCATGGGGTATTGTCATCATCTTGTACGTCCGTCTGTCCGTACGTCCGTTCGTGAGCGAGATAGCCGGAAAACTGTTCCGCTGATGAATTCCAAATTTGGTATGCTTATTTACCTAGTCAAGGACCAGAAGCCTATAGAATTGGGACCTGATTGGGTGGGAACCTTAGCAGCCATCTTTAATTTCATGCAAAATGGATAATGATCCATATCTCGGAAACCATTCAACTGTTCAATACGAAATTTGATATACATCATCGATACATCAAGCAACTTTCAACGAATTACCAAACAGGCTTTTCTGATTAGCTGGGAACCCTGGAGGCCATCTTTAATTCATGCGAAATCGATAATGATAGCCTACATAAATTGTTTTATATGAAGGTTGGTATATATCATCGATACATCCAGATACTTTGAATCGGGACCTGATTGACTGAAAACCTTGGTGGCCATCTTTAATTTAGGCAAAATCATTAATGATCTCTATATCTGATTCCGTTGGAGTGCTCAGTGTAAAATTTGGTATACATCATTGATGCATCAAGAGACTTACGATGAATGACAGATCTGGTTTCTCTGATTGGGCGGAAATCTTGGTGGCCATCTTTAATTTATTCAAAATCTTTAATGATGTTTATCTCTGATACCATTCAAATGTTCTATACGAAACTTGATTTACAGCATCGATGTATGAAGAGACTTGCATTAATGAATACCACATTAGTTCCTCTGAGTGACGGGAAGGATGGGCAACCATCTTTAATTTATGTAAAATCATTAATGATCTCTATCTCCGACACTGTTCAAATGCTCAATGTAAAATTTGGTATACATTATCGATGCATCATCTCGGTTACTTCTACACGATGTGCCTAGGATAAAGTACTATACTATACACAATTTTTTGTAATTCAGCATCGCAGAAAACCAGCGTTTTCATGGTAAAAGGGTTAGGAAAGAACTAAAAATACACTTCAATGCAGAGTGATTTTGATTGACGCCAGAAATCGCTCAGAACGCTTCTTCGGCGATCTAGACCCCAGGAGCATCTGGGGCCTAGGCGGCCCCTGGATCCTCACCTAAAGTGCAATGATAGTGGCCGTACCACTTTGAATTTGCTTCCGACGCCCCCTGTATTAACAGACAGTGTCAACGTACTGTTCCAGCTGTCTCCCGTTCAGTGATTGGTCATTCGACCCCGCCATTTTAAACTAATACGAGCATTTTCATTGGATCACTATTAGATAAGACCCACCCCCATCTTCATACACAACCACGCGACTGTCTCAGTTGACTAATGACATAGCGCGGCCTCGTTTTTTATTTCAAAATCTGCCGTCTAACTGGGAAAATGCTGTTGTTGCTGCATCAGCCGATCATTGGCCCCCTGTAGAAGATACTATAGGCTAATACATGTAGGCTACCATGCCATGAGATGATGCTTGGGATTGCATTTCGCTCACTTGCACCTACAGGTGGCGACAACTGGTGGCAAATTTAAATTTTGTTTTCCGGGCAACAGGTTGATGCCTTCAGCTTCTCGTCAAATTTGGTTTGCAGATAATGCCTTGAGATGTCACTTGGGGATGCTTCTCGGTGCTTCACTGCATGGAAACTATATCACAGAAGCAATCAACTTTCAGTCAATCGTTCTGAGTTGATCTTAAAACTTGGGAAGGCAGAAAGACCCTTCCACATCCAATGCCTATGAAGCAGCAGTTGCCTCCCTCATGTATATCCCCTGAGACCAACAATGCTAAAAAATATTGCTGCCATTTCGGCGGGGGACCTAGCATCCTCTGGCTGCTTGTTATTGTAAGAGCATACTATGTAGTTATTTACGCCTTTATTTTTATATGTGTGTGTTTATTGGCATTGTATGGTTCATTATTTTTCATTTCTTACGGGACGGACAGATTGTTATACCGTGGCAGGCCAGCTTATTTACATTGTCTACGTGCTTAATTTTATTATGTGTTTGTCAGTTATTGTTAGCAATTTGATGTTAAAACGGGAGCTAATCCATACCTGTGGATAAGTCCTCTCAAATGAAAACAAAGTTTCAATTCCAAAGGCAGCTATTTGATGTTGAAACAATAACTAATTCACCTGTGGAGAAGCCGTTTATTTCTTTTGGACACCCTGTTGCTGAACGCGCGACGTTAAACCTTAATTCTCTCACTCTCCCTCTTGGACACCCTCCCATAAAAAATTGTTTGCTTCACACCTTTCTGTTGGTTTCAGTTACTCTTCCGGGTGATCAATTTCAATTTATTGTATCAAAAAAACATAGAATGTGTGTGCTCACATGGAGATACAAAAAGACACCAAATAATCAGGATAAGCTGGTGCCAGAAGTGAATTTCCTATATACGGGAATAAGTTGATTAAAAGTACATTGATTATTACAGTTCAGGTAATAGCTGTAGTATTCAGGATGGACTGTTCGAGGAGACGATGGAAGCGGTGTGGGCCCAAACATACAGGGAGATTTACAGTGCTTGTCTGCAGGAACGGTTTGTCGCTTGCCGAGTCCACGAGGTCGGTCGTCCCTGTATAACTCACGCACTCCGGCAGACTGAGGGGTTGTCTATTTTCTCTTTCTGTTAAAGATTTATTTGTCTTGATCTTGGAAATAGCTTCTTTCAGTATAGGGGGATATCCACACATTCTTGCCATCTCTGTTTTTGCATAGCTGTCGTCAGTGAAATGAGCGAAATAAATGCGAGACCATTTCGTCGGCTTTCCCCACGTGTTTTGCACAAATTTCGTCGAATTTCTCCCCGATTTGTTCCCCGTTTGGCCACGGGTGCAACTTGAATCCATCTCCATTCGTGTTGCTACACCCTCCAACAACACACCGACGAGGTATGATGCCTCCAAAGTACGAGAATACAGTCGAAAAATATTGGAGCAACATTACTTTTTTACGTATGCTAATGCTAATGCTATGGCGGACTGGTTCACTCTGTGACGTCATGGGTCAAAGGTCACCGCTTTGACAGGCTTGTGGTAGGAACGCGTTTAAATCGCCAAATTTACCGTTTTAAAGTTCGGAGATCGGGGGGAAAACTATATAGTCGATTTCTTACAGTATCAATGTATATATTAACGTTTACATAGGTCCGGCGATAACATTCCCCTTTAAAGATGACTGACCTTGATCTATCAAAGATCAAAGATAAGATCAAATTAATTGAAAGTTAATTTAAAAAAGGGAAATTAAAAGAGTACATTTAGAGCTAAGAATTTAGTCATGCTCTACCAGAACCTTAGCACAAATATTTTCCCATCAATTAAGTCCTTGGCAAAAACTGACCTGGCCCAACTTAATTTTGGTTAACCAAGTTGTCCAAGTTCTAAAAATACATCTTATACAATGCGTGATTGCTGAGTGAAGACAACTGTTAGCCGAGGGGTATTGGAACCCATTGGGCTATTTTGATATTTGTTTGCCGATATGAAATCTTTGTGCATTATTCCCATAAGATATCTGTATTCTGTTTACTATACCAGCCTAATTGTCAAAATTCAATTTTTTTGTAGTTTTGGTTAGGTTTTTGTTAGGGTTAGAGTTTTGCTAGGGTATGTTTGTTTGGATCATCGTCGCCGTGTGACCAATAAGGTTAGGTGCGACGTTAAACTTCAAACAACCAACTACTATACCAGCCAAAAGAATCCATCCCCCATTAGATATGTTCATCATATTTTCATAATCTTTGATCATTACAGGCAACACAACATTAAATTCGATTCGTTCTCTTTTAAACTGATCATTGCTGGTCAATGACAAACCAGGACATTTACATTTAGCTACTTGAACTCCTTCTAATATGTGTGTTACATCTGTAATATGATATCATGTGTCCTTGATTAAGCTAGCCTTGACAGAAAATAGTATCTTCTGTATGTGTGTTGTCAGAGAGTGTCTCGATAAATTTGAGCAGCAATTTCGCTTTCTCATACAATCACTAACACATGTACATGAACCTTACTATAGCCACAGCAAGCTGACGTAAAGGCTGGCACACACCTAGCCAATTCTGTCAGAATCAAATCGATCACCCGATTTGGTCGACGAAATTGTTTGCCGAGCAGCTTTGTGACATCAGAATCAAGAAATTCAAAATGAAACTGGTCATGTGACAATATTTGTAGGCAATGAAACTTCTTTATCATACGATAATGACCAAAACCTTTTGTGTTATTGGTGGGAGAGAATATATCGCTTGTGATTCAGTTGCGAGTTTGCCAAACACCTCGCAATCACCCCTTACAGCACATGACCGATTTGTAAAAAATCAACAAAGTCATGCAAAACACTTAGCTGATTGCTTTTGATCTGTCCACTCAGGCGGACGTATTATGTGACGGTGATTTGTGTCCATCCGTCATGCCATCCACCCATGTTTGATCTTTGTGTGACAGTTTTCTGGTTGTAGTTGCAATTTTTTTAATGGATACACTCGATGGTGATGATGTTTCAAGTACCAAAATTGGTGTTGAGGCAAGAGGTCAAAGGTCACTGGCCTAAAAATCGGGAAATTGAATATTGTTATTTTATAGTGATTTTTTTAAATTTTATTTATCATTAGGGGAAAAAGATGCCGCATACAAAAATTGAGGTCAAGATAAACAGTCAGTGTGACCCCATGTTAGCCATGTACATGAGAACATAACCTGCCTTGAGGGCACATGTGGACATAACCTGCCTTGAGGGCACATGTACAGGAGAACATAAACTGCTTTGAGGGCACATGTACAGGAGAACATAAACTGCTTTGAGGGCACAAGTACATGAGGACATACCTGCCTTAAGGGCACATGCGGACATAACCAACCTTGAGGGCACATGTACATGAGAACATAACCTAGCTGCCTTGAGAAAATGAGAACATAACCTGCCTTGATGGGACATGTACATGAGAACATAAACTGCCTTGAGGGCACATGTACCCGAGGACATAACCTGCCTCAAGGGCAAATGTGGACATAACCTGCCTTGAGGGCACATGTACATGAGAACATACACTGCCTTGAGGGCACATGAACAGGAGAACATAACTTGCGTTGAGGACATGAGGCAATGACTTGAGTACATATGTACATGAGGACATCAGCTGTCTTGAGGGCACATCTCCATGAGGACATTGCCTGCCTTGAGAGTACATCTGCAGGAGGAAATAACTTGCCTTGAGGACACATGTACATAAGGACATAACCTGCCTTGAGGGCACATTTATATGAGGATATACCGTGCCTTGTAGGTGTTATAACTTGTATAAAGTTATACAATTCTGTTGCCATTCTCTTCACTGACTGGTAAAGGTGTTTGCCTGCCTGTATGCGGACATATTTCTATCTATAATAATCTGAGAACTGGCTGCAGATGTATCAATATTGGTTCTTTATAATTTATAAGTGACCACATTGATTTCATTATTTGGCTACAGGTTCAGCTGTTAACACAATAATGGCAATAATGTGCTAGGGTTACAATATTTAACTGTTGTGTGAGAATATCTGGTCACAGGTAATAGCTCTGCTCCGGATACATCTGGAAAGTATGTTTGCTCCTGGTTACAGCACCAACTTTATTTACATATAGGCAGTATTAATTATAGAGATTGTGTACATAGGACCAGCTCTCCATGCCTGGTTATAACAGTGTGATATCTATTGATTGAATCTGTCTATCTTACTGTTAACTAGGCTATACAGCTTTGTACTGGGTGATTATAGATGCAGCAGAGGGAGATACTGCAACACAAATATAACATTCGGTTTGAGGCATTAAATAATGTATTTATTGTATAGAACATGGGCCTTTTAGTACCTTAGGTTCAGGACCTTTATATGTCCTCAAAGCTGATACATTTTGTAGCAAAAAATCTCCGGTAAAAACCGAATGACTGACCCCAGGGTGAATGGGTGTCTGGAGAGGGACACATTTTGCTGGAACTACGCGACTTACTGGCAGATGATCGATTTCGTTTTTCTGAATTTTTATGATAAATAGATGGCAAGAGAATAATTTTCAGCTTCTGATAGACAAGAGGCCAATATTCGGTTGCCATTTTTCTAACAATATCGAAATTGACTTCATGTTCAGAAGAGTTTTTGGTGGACTAATTTGTAACTGACCACGACAATGAAAACTGCCAAATTATCAAAATTTTTAATTAGTTGTGGGTATGTATTATGAGAGAGGTCCTTCACTCGACATTGGTAAATAAATGGCAAAGGCCTCATGGAAGAGGCTGAATAATTTTATAATTGCTTTATGTTATCAAATCAGATTCATTCATTTAATGCTATGCATACAAAATTGGCACGGAATGACTGTTATATTGAGGTTTTTACCTAACACTGAAAACCTGTTCTGTCTCTTACAATGTTTTTCTTAGAGATAGATGTGTATAAAAATGGAATTTTGTTGAAGGCCCGCAACTTCAATCCAGCTTGGTTAATTAATTTCTGTATCAAGAACCAGCCAAAGGCTGTCCTGCTGACAGATCTTAACAATAGTCCAGCTTCTTTTATTGAACAAAAGTGTCCTCTATGTTCTCTATTTCTAATTGCTCTCAGAGCTGAATCTATTCACTTTAAAGAGCAGACTCCTTTATCTGCAGTATACAAAAGTGGTTGAAGACATATCCTGTCTTGAAGGCACCTGTACATGAGCTCCTCAGGCAGCTTGTCACAAAAGATGACTAACTGGGACTGTTGACCCGTGGAATTCCCGGGTGTGAAAAGAAATAGGATTCTATCCATGGGGTTTCCAGGTGTGAAAAAGAATAGGAACCAAACGTCGTGATATGACTGAAATATAGTTGAAAGCAACATTAAATCATATTCACTCACTCACCCTGTACATGTACATGAGGACATAACCTGCCTTGAGGGTACATGTACATGAGGACATAACCTGCATTGAGGGCACATGTACATGAGGACATAACCTGCCTTGAGGGTACATGAGGACATAACCTGCCTTGAGGGTACATGTACATGAGGACATAACCTGCATTGAGGGCACATGTACATGAGGACATAACCTGCATTGAGGGCACATGTACATGAGGACATAACCTGCCGTGAGGGTACATGTACATGAGGACATAACCTGCCTTGAGGGTACATGTACATGAGGACATAACCTGCCTTGAGGGTACATGTACATGAGGACATAACCTGCATTGAGGGCACATGTACATGACATAACCTGCATTGAGGGTACATGTACATGAGGACATAACCTGCATTGAGGGCACATGTACATGAGGACATAACCTGCATTGAGGGCACATGTACATGAGGACATAACCTGCCTTGAGGGTACATGTACATGAGGACATAACCTGCCTTGAGGGTACATGTACATGAAGACATAACCTGCATTGAGGGCACATGTACATGAGGACATAACCTGCATTGAGGGTACATGTACATGAGGACATAACCTGCATTGAGGGCACATGTACATGAGGACATAACCTGCATTGAGGGCACATGTACATGAGGACATAACCTGCCTTAGGGTACATGTACATGAGGACATAACCTGCATTGAGGGCACATGTACATGAGGACATAACCTGCATTGAGGGCACATGTACATGAGGACATAACCTGCCTTGAGGGTACATGTACATGAGGACATAACCTGCCTTGAGGGTACATGTACATGAGGACATAACCTGCCTTGAGGGTACATGTACATGAGGACATAACCTGCATTGAGGGCACATGTACATGAGGACATAACCTGCCTTGAGGGCACATGTACATGAGGACATAACCTGCCTTGAGGGTACATGTACATGAGGACATAACCTGCCTTGAGGGTACATGTACATGAGGACATAACCTGCATTGAGGGCACATGTACATGACATAACCTGCATTGAGGGTACATGTACATGAGGACATAACCTGCCTTGAGGGTACATGTACATGAGGACATAACCTGCATTGAGGGCACATGTACATGAGGACATAACCTGCATTGAGGGCACATGTACATGAGGACATAACCTGCCTTGAGGGTACATGTACATGAGGACATAACCTGCCTTGAGGGTACATGTACATGAGGACATAACCTGCCTTGAGGGTACATGTACATGAGGACATAACCTGCATTGAGGGCACATGTACATGACATAACCTGCATTGAGGGTACATGTACATGAGGACATAACCTGCATTGAGGGCACATGTACATGAGGACATAACCTGCATTGAGGGCACATGTACATGAGGACATAACCTGCCTTGAGGGTACATGTACATGAGGACATAACCTGCCTTGAGGGTACATGTACATGAGGACATAACCTGCATTGAGGGCACATGTACATGAGGACATAACCTGCCTTGAGGGTACATGTACATGAGGACATAACCTGCCTTGAGGGTACATGTACATGAGGACATAACCTGCATTGAGGGCACATGTACATGAGGACATAACCTGCATTGAGGGCACATGTACATGAGGACATAACCTGCCTTGAGGGTACATGTACATGAGGACATAACCTGCCTTGAGGGTACATGTACATGAGGACATAACCTGCCTTGAGGGTACATGTACATGAGGACATAACCTGCATTGAGGGCACATGTACATGAGGACATAACCTGCATTGAGGGTACATGTACATGAGGACATAACCTGCCTTGAGGGTACATGTACATGAGGACATAACCTGCATTGAGGGCACATGTACATGAGGACATAACCTGCCTTGAGGGTACATGTACATGAGGACATAACCTGCATTGAGGGCACATGTACATGAGGACATAACCTGCCTTGAGGGTACATGTACATGAGGACATAACCTGCCTTGAGGGTACATGTACATGAGGACATAACCTGCCTTGAGGGTACATGTACATGAGGACATAACCTGCATTGAGGGCACATGTACATGAGGACATAACCTGCATTGAGGGTACATGTACATGAGGACATAACCTGCATTGAGGGCACATGTACATGAGGACATAACCTGCATTGAGGGCACATGTACATGAGGACATAACCTGCCTTGAGGGTACATGTACATGAGGACATAACCTGCCTTGAGGGTACATGTACATGAGGACATAACCTGCCTTGAGGGTACATGTACATGAGGACATAACCTGCATTGAGGGCACATGTACATGACATAACCTGCATTGAGGGTACATGTACATGAGGACATAACCTGCATTGAGGGTGTACATGAGGACATAACCTGCATTGAGGGCACATGTACATGAGGACATAACCTGCCTTGAGGGTACATGTACATGAGGACATAACATGTACATGAGGACATAACCTGCATTGAGGGCACATGTACATGAGGACATAACCTGCCTGAGGGTACATGTACATGAGGACATAACCTGCCTTGAGGGTACATGTACATGAGGACATAACCTGCCTTGAGGGTACATGTACATGAGGACATAACCTGCATTGAGGGCACATGTACATGACATAACCTGCATTGAGGGTACATGTACATGACATAACCTGCATTGAGGGTACATGTACATGAGGACATAACCTGCATTGAGGGCACATGTACATGAGGACATAACCTGCATTGAGGGCACATGTACATGAGGACATAACCTGCCTTGAGGGTACATGTACATGAGGACATAACCTGCCTTGAGGGTACATGTACATGAGGACATAACCTGCCTTGAGGGTACATGTACATGAGGACATAACCTGCATTGAGGGCACATGTACATGAGGACATAACCTGCCTTGAGGGCACATGCACATGAGGACATAACCTGCCTTGAGGGTACATGTACATGAGGACATAACCTGCCTTGAGGGTACATGTACATGAGGACATAACCTGCCTTGAGGGTACATGTACATGAGGACAACCTGCATTGAGGGCACATGTACATGAGGACAACCTGCCTTGAGGGCACATGTACATGAGGACATAACCTGCCTCGAGGGTACATGTACATGAGGACATAACCTGCCTTGAGGGTACATGTACATGAGGACATAACCTGACTTGAGGGTACATGTACATGAGGACAACCTGCATTGAGGGCACATGTACATGAGGACATAACCTGCCTTGAGGGTACATGTACATGAGGACATAACCTGCCTTGAGGGTACATGTACATGAGGACATAACCTGCCTTGAGGGTACATGCACATGAGGACATAACCTGCATTGAGGGCACATGTACGTGAGGACATAACCTGCATTGAGGGTACATGTACATGAGGACATAACCTGCCTTGAGGGTACATGTACATGAGGACATAACCTGCCTTGAGGGTACATGTACATGAGGACATGACCTGCATTGAGGGCACATGTACATGAGGACATAACCTGCCTTGAGGGTACATGCACATGAGGAC
This sequence comes from Hanleya hanleyi, assembly GCA_036873755.1. Taxonomy (NCBI): domain Eukaryota; kingdom Metazoa; phylum Mollusca; class Polyplacophora; order Lepidopleurida; family Hanleyidae; genus Hanleya; species Hanleya hanleyi. The sequence continues at coordinate 16,474 of JAVTVY010002179.1, forward strand.
ATAACCTGCCTTGAGGGTACATGTACATGTACCCGAGGACATATCCTGCCTTGAGGGGACATGTACATGAGAACATAACCTGCCTTGAGGGCAAATGCGGACATAACCTGCCTTGAGGATACATGTACATGAGGACATAACCTGCCTTGATTGCACATCATGTACATGAGGACATAACCTGCCTTGCAGGGCTTCGTGTTTAGAATTAGTGCACGAGCTAAAAATAGCTCCCGTCAAAATATTTAGGAGAGCGTATTTGAAAGTCAGGCGACTGGTTGCAATATAATACAACATAAAATATGACAGTTTACGTGAGCTAAAAATCACTCTCATGACATGAATTTACGCGAGTGTTTGCGTGCAGGTGAGGTATCACTCGCACTAAACACGAAGCCCTGCCTTGATGGCACATCATGTACATGAGGACATAACCTGCCTTGAGGGTACATCATGTACATGAGGACATAACCTGCCGTGAGGGCACATCATGTACATGAAGACATAACCTGCCTTGGGGGTACATCATGTACATAAGGACATAACTTGCCTTGAGGGTACATCATGTACATAAGGACATAACCTGCCTTGAGGGTACATCATGTACATAAGGACATAACCTGCCTTGAGGGTACATCATGTACATGAGGACATAACCTGCCTTGAGGGTACATCATGTACATGAGGACATAACCTGCCTTGAGGGTACATCATGTACATGAGGACATAACCTGCCTTGAGGGTACATCATGTACATGAGGACATAACTTGCCTTGAGGGTACATCATGTACATAAGGACATAACCTGCCTTGAGGGTACATCATGTACATAAGGACATAACCTGCCTTGAGGGTACATCATGTACATGAGGACATAACCTGCCTTGAGGGTACATCATGTACATGAGGACATAACCTGCCTTGAGGGTACATCATGTACATAAGGACATAACTTGCCTTGAGGGTACATCATGTACATGAGGACATAACCTGCCTTGAGGGTACATCATGTACATAAGGACATAACCTGCCTTGAGGGTACATCATGTACATAAGGACATAACCTGCCTTGAGGGTACATCATGTACATAAGGACATAACCTGCCTTGGGGGTACATCATGTACATAAGGACATAACCTGCCTTGATGGCACATCATGTACATAAGGATATAATCCGCATCGAGGGTACTTGTGCATGAGGACATAACCTGCCTTGAAGGCACCTGTACATGAGAACATAACCTGCCTTGAGGGCAACTGTACATGAGGACATAACCTGCCTTAAGGGCACATGTATATGAGGACAGAACATGGCTTGAGGGCACATGTCCATGAGCACATAACCTGCCTTGAGAGCACATGTCACAAATCATATTCACTCACTCACCCATAACCTGGCTGAAGTGAAGGGCAAATTTTGAGTGGCCTAATATTGCTGTTATGATCATTGTCTTAAAGTGCAATGTTTAGCAATGAAAACTGTTGATCACAAATTTATCATAACTTTTCTTACATGGTTTCCTAATGGTGGTGATTGATTGAGCAAATATTGGGGAAGATGAATGCAAAGTGTTTTAAATGTACCCTTTGCTAACACGCATAGTCAGTTTTGCACTTTCATCATCTGTCAATAACAGGAGATAATTCTTACCTATTTTCTTCTATTTCAGGAGGGATGTCCATTTATTGTGTGTATGACGTACGCATTTCAAACACCAGAAAAGCTCTGTTTCATATTGGATCTTATGAATGGTGGGGACCTCCATTATCATTTGTCTCAACATGGTGTGTTTTCTGAGAAAGAAGTCCGGTTCTATGCGGAAGAGGTCATGCTAGGCTTGGAACACATGCATAATCGCTTTGTAGTGTACAGAGACTTAAAGGTATTGAGATTGTGACACACTCTCCTGTTTATCTGGAGATTCTAGCTGGACAATTTGAATCTCTTCTTCACATTTACCATAGTGGGCTGGCTTGATGATTGGTACTGCCAGATTATGTGGTGTATTCCTTCAAATATTCAGTGTTGTACAAGCTTCATGTTGTAAAGTCCTGTAAAGTCATGTCCGTGAGATTGGTATGTATCAGTCAGATATTCTATGGTTGAGTTCAAGTTACCAAATGCCATACCATGCATGCATTATCCAGGTTCTTAGCAGGAACATTTTGAATGTAGCGAGGACACCGATCCAATATAGATTGTCTTGAGCACTGGCGCACACGAGAGCTATACTCTGAGCCAACGGTCTCAATTGCCTGTTGTCTCAGGAGATAGCTCTTGTGTGGTTTCAGCACACATGGTGAGCAAAAGCTTCATAGAATTGATTTCAGTTTCCGCAGAGCACCTTCATGTGATCTTTCATGTGACCGGGCTCGCGTAAAAATGGCCATTTTGAAAAGTTGTACATACAAATCACGTAGATTTAAGATGTGTTTCATTGGCCGGTCGAATAAAACGACTGAGTTGTTAGCTTATGATCACTGCATACGGTGAGGATTTCGCCTCGCGAGGCAAAAATTATCAAAAAAAAAAAAGGTGAAAAACTCACTGAAAACTACCCTCACATGAGAGCTATTCCATGATCCAATAGGCACTTGAGGTCATTGTCTCATGTAATCTGGGCTTTATGTGTTTACTCTGTCCATGAACCCTTACTACAGTTCTTACTTCAGTATGCCATTTTGACTACACAGACTTGCCTATTTGTGCACCACAGCTGTGCTATCGGTCTTATTGAACTGAACTTGCATTGCAATTTAATGGATACTTTGTTTACATTAATTCGTAGCCTCCTGGGCAAACCTTGTATAACATTGTATCAGAAAGGTAGCTTTCCAAGTGGCAGCCCCTAGTTGAAACTACAAACTGCGGTAATAATTCTAATATTCTGAATGGTTCATTGTCTGTCCCTGAAATACATGTTCTATTTAAGGTATGGATTCTGTGGTTGATCATGTTGGGAAGATCAAAAATGGATCTAGGCTTTGACAACCTTGGAACCCTTGCATGCCTTGTCTTGGCACCGATAACTCAAGCTGTTCTGCTTACAAGGTCAAACAATTCTAGCAGAAACCAATGGCCACAGTTTTTCTGGTCCATTCGCTCGTAGCGGAGATGTCCATGCACAAATTCCCCCTGGAGGTAAATCGGTAAAGCAATCAGCCTCCACGATATTTGCATGTGCACATGGGTTGAATGTGGACTGTAATCTGACTGAATGAGCAGAGTAAACTGAAGCACACTATAAGAGCCCTGGGGACACTCTACCTGTTAAGTGAGCCTGGGAATAGAAAAAGGCCTTGTTTGTAACTCATTGATTACCCATAAATCATCGTTTCTCACTTCCTCTCTGCCATACAATACTACTTGGATATATCCAATTTGGAATAATGTCATAAAACCTTGTAAACTTGGCATTTGTATATTAGGTTTAACAGCTCCTATTTCAGTCAGAAATTGAAGATCCAATTAGGAAACTGGAAATGCTGGTGTTAATGTGCTATTCGTTTTTATTTGAGTTATTTGAACAAATTTTTTATTTTTTTGCTGTATATTATGAGCAACAAAACCTTCCTAATTATTTGCCAAAACTGGAAGTGACCAAATATCTCTTTCATCTCTTTTCAGTGAGAATATCTTTTCCAGTCATTATCTTCTCCCCTAACATTGTTTCTGTTCCTTGTTCCATTCATGTACATGTATATGATATCTACATTTGTACAGATATATGATGCCCTGTATGTAGATGGAATATGTGATACAGTAGAGAAATATATGTGATATGCGACAGCAGATGAAATACAGTGTGGAAGAATGAACTTTCTAACGAAAATGGATTTCAGCTCATCTCCTATTTATACTCCACCTGTTACTGGTTGAATTTTTGCTGGGTGGAAGGGTAAAGCAAAATGAAATATCATTTGTTTATTAATATAAAATGGGGCAGAAATGAACATACTCAGGTAAGCACATACCAAAAAAATTGAAATAATGTGCAGCTAACACGCACAATGATGGAATAAGCGAGGTCATGTGACTTCTATACATGAGTGGCAACAGATGACAGGGAAATTCTGTTACTGATTCAAGGACAGATAAATCAGTCTTCATGTGCCAGAACATTTAAGGCTTTGCTCTTGAACATGTTTAACAGTTTAGAGAGTACTACATGTATCTCTTCAAAATGGAGGTAAAAAACGTTGTTTTGCTGAATAACTTGATTTATTCACCAGAACACTCTGAAATCTTCAGGCGACTTAATAGCTTATACATGTATATTGTAGCAGTATTGATTTTTTTATAGACAACAATATGTTTATATGGAAATTCCCAGATAAAATTGGAATAGTTTTGTGGATGAGAACACGGCTTCATATATATATATCGTCATTATGGGGCAATGGCAGTTTTACCCTCCAGGGGGGCATAGACCAAAGAGAATGAGATGAGATGTGAATTATATGTATTTGCATCATGGTTTTAATACATGGATCAGTATAAAGTACAGGAGATTTTGGTAAATGTATGTATTGGATCAGATATGTTTCAGATGTATGAGGGTTTATCTTTCACAATGACGTGAGATTGTGAAAGGACATGTTGCGTTATAGTGAGTTCTTGACCCTCTGAGGTGTGGGTGGAGTGATAAAAATGAAATATTACATCTGAAAGTAATTTTTCAGTTATCATAGGAAAGACTATCTTGTTTGCTCAGAGTAAAAATGGGATTCTGGATCTTCAGATTCTTGAATAAGAACATCTCAAAGTAGTAAAACAGTACCTTTATCTCTATGTAAACATATGAAGCCAGTCCAGAACCAAAACAAATTTCATAGCAGAATATTTGTCTTGTCAATTGGTACACAATGTAGGTGTTGCCTGAAGATGATTTTGGTTCTCGACTAGATACATATATGTTTACATAGAGAAAAATGTGCTGTTTTCACCTCAAACAAAATACACAAATACAGTACACCCAAGAATTAAACTGGTCAAATTCGCGAAGGATAGTCGAAAGATGTGGCGAATCGATTCGCGAACGATTCGCGAGTCCCTTTCGCCATACCTTTCGCGAAAAAAAGTTGGGATAGAACCTTTCGCGAAAGGAATACATAACGATGTTTGAGGGAATACGTCGTAAATTGTTTATATTCTTGTCTGTCGACTTTCTTTTTCATTCGCTGGTAGGTTTCTGCCTTTAATAGCATTAATTAGGTCCCTATAATAAATTTTGCGAATGTATTGCAAATATAAAATCACGTCGATGTACTGGTTCAGGGTCTACCTTGTAGGTCCATGATGCAAGCCATGATTCACGAAAAATCAAGATCGTGTGTACTGATGCCTGAGCTGTATCACCGTATTCATCTAGTCATATAATCAGCCCTTTATTTAAGTTCATTGTGCTGTATAGCTTGTTATGAACTTTGTGGCGCATGAAGCCCAATAGAAAACATGGCGGCAGCTAGCCATTCATAAGGGGCATGTCCAGTTACTACTAAGAGGGCAAACAACTCTGAGCAGACATTTCTGTCTCAGAATGGCGATATTGCTGACAAAAAGAAAGAGTTATTGCCTTCAGTGATGGAAGCCGTCTATACCTTTGTGTCTCCAGGCCCATTCGGATCTTGCTGGGTGAAATCGAGAATAGTGGTCCTAAAACATACGCAATTGTAACCGCATTTGCCAAGGAATGCGACGAAGATCTAACACTCCTGCTTATGTTGCCATCTTGTCTCATCAAATGTGGATCGCTTTACGTCTTTCGCGAAAGCTATGAAATAAATATGAAATAATCGTAAGTTTTTATCAACCTTTTGCACATGCTTTCGCGAACGTTTCGCGAATGTTTCGCGAAAGGTGCACCCAACGTTTCGCGAGCAGTGACCAGTTTAATTCTTGGGCGTACTGTACCTTGAGATGCTTTTATTCAAGAACCTGAAGACCCAGTGCCCCACAATTACTCTGAGAATACAACACAATAGTGTTTTCTCTGATAAATAAAAAAATTCTTTCATAGGTAATCTTCAATTTTCGCTCTCCAATCACATGTCCGGGCACCGAAATCTCGCTAAAATGCACCATGTCCTTTCTTACTAACACATCTTCTGATTGATTTGAACCATGACCGACAAACGTAATGTGCTGTTTACACATAAAGTTTAACGTCCAAATTAATCTGAATGATAGACTTATTGCATTCTCCATTGCTCTTGTACACACCTCTCCTTCATTATGTCACTGTACATTATAAAGTGGGTTTCAGTACAGTGTGGCCACTATTATCTATTTATGTTTCCCAATATATCTCCATAATATACATGCTGCTGTTCAAAGACTCACTTTTTTCAGTGCAACTCTGCTATAGTGTGGTCAATATCTTGTCCCCCAACTTTAGCAATATAATGAGGGTCAAATAGACTGAATACACCTGCACACGAGGCATTTTGGGGGAAATCCGTCGGGGTGTTACACGGACAGTAGAAGTAACAGATCTGATGTCAGATGGGAGAATTATTTTATGCTGGTTCTCAAGATTTACAGTGTAACGTTTTGCTGTAAATTACCTAAATATTGAAATATCATACAATGGATCCTTGAGCATGTTTTTGTTTTCTCTCAGCCTGCCAATATTTTATTGGATGAAGGGGGACATGTAAGGATCTCAGATTTAGGGCTTGCTTGTGATTTCTCCAAGAAAAAGCCACATGCAAGTGTGTAAGTATAATTTCTTGATTTTGCATTAAAGATATTGTAAGATTATCAGTGTAAATTAAATGGGAAGCTGTGAAATTGCACAAGTTGCTCCATCTTCACACACAAACTGACTTCTCCATTCACACTTCGTACAACATAAAGCTTTCAAAATCCAAGGTTTAAATTTGATATACAAACCAGAGATGAACCAATCAGAACCTACTCAACGACTGCGTAGGATTAATCTTCCCTCAGTAGATACGTCATTCCTCCTTATATGGCAGCAGGTTTGGCCAGATACATAAAACAGCCAATCAGCAACCCACTCAGATGATACATTTCAAAATTCAAATGGCTTCGATGTCACTGACATTTTTGTCTATTTATAAATTCTTTTGAAGAGAACGGGTAACCAGGCTAATTTGAAGTGTGAATGGAGAAGTCTTGTGTGTGAAGATGATGTTGCTCATGTGATAAAAATTGAACACTATTGAAAAAGAACCAGCAACAAATCTAATGAGTTGATTTGTAGATACCGCACCAATACAGAACCTTCCTATATGTAACCAGATCTTATTAAGATCATGTCGAGTGAGATGCTGTTATTTTTATGTTTTATACTGAAATTAACACTTCATCATGAGCTGAATCAGGATACCAACCCCTGCTGTATGTCCTAGCTAATATATTCTGGATGGCGTGTTCAATCCACTGGCGAAAATAAATTCCACTAGAGCAAAAAAAACTTTGAGGACCTAATTTAAAAAAGTGACAAAAGAAATTCCTCCCATGTTATTTTGGGGACACATTAAGGATGGTCTATCAGTGTTGTAATATGGATTATCATCATGGCATCTACATTGTAAATACAAGATTATATTGTATAAATATGTTCAGTGTACAATTCCATGATAGGAAGGAATAGGACCATGCCCATGGGCTTCCCAGGTGTGAAAAGGAATAACACCCAACATTGTGATATGTCTGAAATATAGTTGAAAGCGCCATTAAATCATATTCACTAAATCACCCTATTAGGCGTACACTGGTACGTATACTCTATAGACCATTAATATGGGAGCGTCTCAAAAATGGGACACGAGTCCTTGATAGGGATGGCATATACCAGTGTATCCAAATGAGATACAGCATGCCTGACTCATATTATTCGATCACCATAATGTGATTTCTGACATGGCCTATTCCATTCCCTCTAAATGCACTATTGCTTGGTATGGCATATGCCATCCTTTCTCTGTGCTTCACTGGAACTCTTCACTAACTATATGCTGCATTTTTGCCTCATTCAAGCATATTTTTCAAGCCGAGATAATGATATTATATTGTTTAGTTTTAGTAAAAGACGTCATACCTTTGTGAAACTTTCTATCATTCCTAGTTTGCCCTATTGTTGAGTAGCTCCCCGAGTAAAATGGTCATTTGTGAATATGAGTGCAGTTGAAACTGAAACACTAATTAATGTTTAATTGAAATATAATTGATCAATTTTGACAATGTTTTTGTATTTTTGTGTCCTGCTCATGGTCATAAAAAATGGCTGACTTTTGTTTTCAGAGGAACGCATGGTTACATGGCGCCAGAAGTGCTATCCAAAGGCACGGCATACGATTCCAGTGCGGACTGGTTCTCATTTGGATGTATGCTCTACAAATTACTCAAAGGGTATGTATATTCATGGGCAGTTATTTATTCCCCAATTCTCCTGTCCATCAACATTTGAACCACCAATGGCAGTTATTCGAGCCACTAGACTTGATTTCTCACCCCTCAGCCCATTTGGCTGTAGGATCTTGTAATTGGCATGTACATCTGGTCATATGGTCGTTTGGGTCACACATGAAAATATTGGGGTGAAATCAGTAGGCAGATTGTGAGAATTACTGGCTGAACACTGGAGTGAAATCCATTGGCAGATTTGGAGAATAACTGGATGAAAACACTGGAGTGAAATCCATAGGCAGATTGTGAGAATTACTGGAAACATTGGAATGGAATCCATAGCCAGATTGTGAGAACAACTGGATGAAAACACTGAAGTGAAATCCATAGGCAGATTGTGATGATAACTGGATGAAACATTGGAATAAAATCCATAGACTTATTGTGAGAATTACTGAATGGAAACATTGGAATGGAATCCATAGCCAGATTGTGAGAATTACTGGATGAAAACATTGGAGTAAAATCCATAGGCAGATTGTGAGAATTACTGGATGAAACCATTGGAGTAAAATCCATAGGCAGATTGTGAGAACAACTGAATGAAACATTGGATTAAAATTCATAGGCAGATTGTGAGAATTACTGGATGAAACCATTGGAGTAAAATCCATAGGCAGATTGTGAGAACAACTGGATGAAACATTGGATTAAAATCCATAGACAGATTGTGAGAATTACTGGATGAAACATTGGATTAAAATCCATAGACAGATTGTGAGAATCACTGGATGAAACAGTGGATTAAAATCCATAGACAGATTGTGAGAATTACTGGATGAAACATTGGATTAAAATTCATAGGCAGATTGTGAGAATTACTGGATGAAAACATTGGAGTAAAATCCATAGGCAGATGGTGAGAATTACTGGATGAAACATTGGAGTAAAATCCATAGGCAGATTGTGAGAATTACTGGATGAAACATTGGATTAAAATCCATAGACAGATTGTGAGAATTACTGGATGAAACATTGGATTAAAATTCATAGGCAGATTGTGAGAATTACTGGATGAAAACATTGGAGTAAAATCCATAGGCAGATTGTGAGAATTACTGGATGAAACATTGGATTAAAATCCATAGACAGATTGTGAGAACAACTGGATGAAACATTGGATTAAAATCCATAGACAGATTGTGAGAATTACTGGATGAAAACATTGGAGTAAAATCCATAGGCAGATTGTGAGAACAACTGGATGAAACATTGGATTAAAATCCATAGACAGATTGTGAGAATTACTGGATGAAAACATTGGAGTAAAATCCATAGGCAGATTGTGAGAACAACTGGATGAAACATTGGAGTAAAATCCATAGGCAGATTGTGAGAATAACTGGACGAAACCATTAGAGTGCAATTCATAGGCAGATTGTGAGAATAACTGGATGAAACCATTGGAGTAAAATCCACAGGCACATTGTGAGAATAACTGGATGAAACCATTGGAGTAAAATTCATAGGCAGATTGTAAGAATAATGGATGAAACCATTAGAGTGCAATTCATAGGCAGATTGTGAGAATAACTGGATGAAAACAATAGAGTAAAATCCATAGACAGATTGTGAGAATAATGGATGAAACCATTGGAGTAGAATACATAGACAGATTGTGAGAATAACTGGATGAAACCATTGGAGTAAAATCCATAGGCAGATTGTGAGAATAACTGGATGAAACCATTGGAGTAAAATCCATAGACAGATTGTGAGAATAACTGGATGAAACCATTGGAGTAAAATCCATAGGCAGATTGTGAGAATAATGGATTAAACCATTGGAGTAAAATCCATAGGCAGATTGTGAGAATACCTGGATGAAAACAATAGAGTAAAATCCATAGACAGATTGTGAGAATAATGGATGAAACCATTGGAGTAAATTCATAGGCAGATTTTGAGAATAAATGGATAAACAATATGGAAATATTCTCAATATGGAGTGGAAATCAGATAAGAAAAGAACTGGTTGAAAACAATCGAAGACATATGGAAATTCTAGAACCATTCCAGTTCATGTTGTACTTTGTTGCCCCTGAAATTTGGTCATGTTGACCAATCATATTGGATTGAAACAGACGATGTCCCTCATGTTTTTATGGTGTATAAGCTACCATTGCCTGTCTGTCTATTTATGAAATGATTCGAACAGGATACCTTCAGAAGGATTCCGATTTGGAAAACAAAACAAATTGTTTGCTTTAGACAGGGCTGCACATGGAACGAGAATTTCCTGTGATGATGAGAAGCATGATGGTTAATGTTGTTGTATCATGGACATATTACGTAAAACCGAGGAGACTGGGGATGCATGATGGGATTATTTCCTTTCCATTCAAACTAGCCAATTGGTAATGGCAGCTCGTCATGAATTCTAGTTCATGAATTGGTAACAAACATTGGGTACATACATGTAGTGCCTATGGGGCAAAGTTGGAAGTTATCTTTAGGTCAAACATCAGTGGTCAACTTCACTCAAGCCAGAGAAACTGTAAAAAATGAAAAATCCCCTATTCTAAGTCCAGAATTGGTTCAAAATTTGATGGGTACCTTGCATACGGGGCAGAGATTAACCATATTTACTTTCAGGTCAAAAGGTCACACAACCGTTAGGGTCACCTGGGCTAGAAAATGTGGAAAAAGTGGAAAATTGTGAACTTCAGTTCAGAATTGGGGATTATGATCAAATTCCAAGTGTACCCTAAACTCATTGCAAGTGATTGATTATTACTTCTTTTCCGAATAAGCCAAGAGTTATTGTCATCGTCATTGTCTGCCTGACCATCTGTCTGCCCATAGGGCCTAGTCAGTGTGAACACGAAATTTCTTGAAGGACTATAGCCGGGCTGTCCAAATTCATACAACAGTTACACTTGATGGGTCAGAAGCTTATGGAAATTGATTGACCTTGACCTAATTTGAAAGGTTAGATCCTAGTTTTTGCAATATTTTTTGAATGATTATTGTTAGGCTATCCAAATTCCTATTGCACATATAACTGATGAAAAACTGACCTTGACCTATTTTTACAAGGCCGTTCACTGTTTATCATGATATATCTTGAAGAATTATAGCCAAGCTTTCCGAGTTATGCATCTGGCGATGATTCAAAAATAATGATGATGACTAACCTTGAACCAATATTTCAAGGTTAGATTTTATTTATTTATTTCCACATTGAGCGATGTTAAATAAGTACTATTTTGTTTTGTCTCATCTGATTGGTGGAAAATTTGGTGGAAAATTCAGTGGGGTATATGTGAGCTCATGGCTGTTGTTTTGCATCTGTTTGGTTGTTTGGGTTTTATATTTTTATATGGCTGAGCTCTTGATAGACGAGGTTGTATATTTCGATCATGATTTCTGTCCGTTAACTTTTGTAAGCTGTTTGATATCAGGTCATGGGTTGGTACAAAACTTTGGATTAACCATGTCGAAAAAGAAACCCTATTCATTTTGAGGTCAAAAGGTCAAGGTCCCTGTTACTGAAAATCAGTAAATAATTAAAATTGTTGTTTTTATGCTATACATATAAGTATAGTTAAGAGACTGGATATTGATGGCAAAGAAGAAACCTATTCATTTTTACCACTCACAAATATGTGAGGACTGATATTACCTTGTTATGCTTTTGCAGCAGTATATGTGCTTGCATGATGATATCTTATCTATGTTATCTTATCTATGTTATAGATTATGTTATCTCATATTTAGATGTTGATGGTTATTATAAACATTTATCCCCTCAAGCCTATGTAGTTTTGCTCTTTAAATGTGATAAAGTACTGTTACATGTACCTGTATGTCATACAGCCAGATCAGGGATGAACTATTCACCTTTAATCTTGTGCATTGTGCAAGTCATTAACTTTTGTCACATTTTGGTCTTGATAAGTCATTAAAAGTCATGTATTTTTATTAAAAAAAAACAAAAAAACCTGTGGTAACCCTGAACCTGGGGATGCTAACATTTGCCGAGGGCTGTTTTTCACACTCCTGAGCTAATTTTTAGGAGTGTGATGGTGTGAGAATTTGATCACATTCCTCAAAAACAGATATGTTGTAGAGAAATTCAGTCAACCCCCAACAGAACCTCAGTCCAAAAGTTTTCCCATCCGACTTGATGCCCTGGACAGTAGCCGACTTTATCCAAAATGCTACATGTATTGTATGAGCATGATGTGACCGCTACACGTACAGTTGGCCTGGTTGTGAGACTTCTATAAATATATTCTCTTGAATAAGTGATTACTGAAAGCTGGAAATTACAGCTAATAAAAGGATACACTATCTGCATGTAGATGTAATCAGCATAGATCATGCAGGACAGACCGTTTGAAAAATATAATCTGATAATTAGTACTACATGTAACTTCAGATACAATAAGTACTCTTGTTATTTAGAATTTAAAATACCATTGAAGTTTTTATGAGACGTTTTGCAATATTGAAGGCATTGAAACAGCACTACAGTCCAGCAAATCAACAATAGTAGCAATCCAGTCTCATATCCTGGCCCGAGAGGTATTGAAGTCATGGGACTACTTTTGTTGAATAAAGTCAAGACTACGTTAAACTAATAGAAATATGTCAAAGTGGACAATGGATTTTATATCTTAATCGGATGGTATTCAAAATTAAATTTACCTAATTTGCATAATAATACATAACATATTTTGTTGTCTATTAGAAAATACATTTTGGCTAATTTTGCTTGGAAAATACTGTTACGACATGTAACAATATGAAAATATTGACTTGTTTTGAGGGGAATATGTAGTTTTGAGGGGAATATGTAGTTTTGAGGGGAATATGTAGTTTTGAGGGGAATATGTAGTTTTGAGGGGAATATGTAGTTTTGAGGCCCTGAGGATGTGCATATTATCAACTTAACATGCACAGTCGAGGGGGAACAAAACTGCATATATTCCTCTCACAATACAATAATTTCATTATTATATTTATCAACTTAAATGTAACTCTGTGCTAATCTATTATCCATTGAACAAAATATTGTTTTATGTTGCAAGAGCGCAGTCCTTCCATGTTGGTTGTTTTCAGTGGGCAATCGCCTGCAACATGATTTATCATGCACGAGATTTCACTGATTCGGAGTTGCCTCACTACTATCGTGCAAATCTCCCAACACACGTTGGTTGTTCGAGGACTCTTGTTAGTTACTCCAATAATGTGCTGGGGCACGATTCTACTTACAATTAGATGGGGGAAATATTTATTTCTGCTGTATTTTGCAGCTAAACTCAGCTCGACGAACTACTCCATGATTGACTGTTTGCAGCGTGAGCGAGAGAACGGGGCGACCTCTGTTGTAATTATCTCCCTTTGGTGTATATTCCATGGGTGGGGGGGTGGGGGTGGAATATGCAGTTTCAGCGGGCAATAGACACCCACGTGACCGGGGAATATGTAGTTTTATCTCATTACAATTTATATAGAGAGACACTCTAATAAATATGATAATATATAAGATTTGTTACCTGAAGTTTATGGAATGATGGCTCAATCAAAAATGATAAAAGCAAATTCCGATATTTATTGCCTCCATCTGAGAGAAGTAGTTTCTCCTAATTGGCTGTTATGGTTGGTCTGAACATCTGTTAGGCTAGCTCCCTAAGGGATAATTGTTAATCATCTCCTCTCCATACTAACTTCTGCAAATATCACACCCCTGATAACTATCAAAGTGATGAATAGTGCAAAATTGCTACTTCGCAATTAAATGTAAGATTTAAAGGTGAAATGCAAAGGTTTTCATATTTCCCTATTTATATTCTTCGCGGGCTAGTTAATGATGGAAATATAAGCCCAGTTACTCTGTTTGGATTTATTTGAAGTATTTTGTCTCCTGGTAGCTTTTGGAAAGTGCTTCAAAGTTGGCATCTCAAGCCCGGCCGATTTCAGAAATGAAATCCGCATCGCTTATCTGCCCTTGTTTGACGTTCGTTTGTGACGTCACATCAGACCATCTGGCCGGGCGTCAATACTTGTAACGTTCAGTCTCCGGGCGGCTGGTCTGACGTGACGTCACAATCAAGGAAAGATAAGCGATGACGTTTTGCAAATCTGAATTCAGCTGTGCTAGGGGTACCAACTTTTAAAAAGATTCTAACAGACAAATTAAACCAAGTGATGTAGATAGATTGGTATTTCTATCATTATTCAACCTATATAAAATGTGAAAAGGAGAATCTAAAAACCTTTGCATTTCACCTTTAAGGTTCCAAGACGAGATTTTGCTTACTGTGTCAGTTTTGCTTACTGTGTCAGTTTTGCTCAGTTGAATTGAAGTGAGTTCAGTCACGGATTTATGATTTTGTGGTAATCGTGATTTTCTGATGACCACATCTGAATTATTATGGCTCCCCTCTAATTGCACATGTAGCAGTCACTTTGTCCGTCCATATGGTCAAACTTGTCCAGATGATATCTTGACTACTATTTGATGCACAAATTCAAAACTTGCATGGAAGCTGCTTATTACATTGCAGATATGCACTATGAAGGTTTTTTTTTTTTCTTTGCAGATTTTTATGATTTTCCTCAGAGTTATGGCCCTTTGGTCAATGTCAGGATATCCTTGTCTTGATAAATATCTCAGTTTAATACGCATTGTTTACCATTTTCGGTGATTTTTCACAGAGTTGTGTCCCATTATTTACCATTTTGATATAGCTACATGTATAGTACATACATGATTGTATCTCCCTGATTAATTGCTGAATAAGTTTGAAATTTTCATAGTAGTTTACCCGTTTTGATGATTTCCCCAGGGTTATGGTCCTTCATCATGTTTATCGTTTATATCAACATAGGCTTGTATGGACCATAGCTGACATTTCAATGGAAAACTTTGAAACTTTAATACATGGAAGATATTACTTGGTGAAGATGTTTGAATGATAACCATGTTATGCAGATGTGCACTTTCATGTTTTTTTACCACACAGCCTGGATGGATGGGTCATTCAAGCGATGTGCTGCATTTTAATTGAAATGGAGTGGTACAATTGTGAAATTTTAGTCTAGCTTCATTTGTCCGGACTGCTAGCAATTTTTGAGCAGGTTAGGGCAATTCCACTCTCTAAAAATCATTTCCGGGTGTGAAAAGGAATAGGAAACAAATGTTGCGATATGACTGAACTACATGTAGTGTTGAAAGCGACGTTAAATCATATTCACCCACTCACTCACTCATTCTAAACTGGAGGTAAAAAATGTCATTTTCTCTCAACAAATCAGTTCACATAATGAATTCAGCAAAATCCTCCTGAGGCGCACACAGACATACATGTATACAGCAGCAAATGGTAGTAAAAAAAAATTGTCATCTGTCTAATATGCATAATAGGACAAACATCTGTCATGCTGTTTAAACAACATTGACTTTTTTTTCAAATGGCAAATTAATTTTAGGACATGGAACAATAGATAAATGAATGTGCCAGAAGTTTTGAAGAATTAGGAATCAAAAGTTATTAAGCAAAAACAACCCTTTTTACCTCCATTTTAGAGAGCGGGATCGCCCTAACCTGCTAAGGTTCTTAACAAAAACATTTGAAATTCCATGTACCCTGTGTGAAGTATGGTTACACTGACCTTAGCAATCAGATCAATAATGGAGTGGCCATTACATTGTAGTCATTACACTGTTAATTTATCAGGTCTTATTGATGATTCTGTTAGATTGTCACAGTTCTACTTGATTTAAACAATACAATACATACTACACTCTAATACATGTAGTATGAATGCAGGCTTTGGCATAGCCAGTAATGTGAATGTTTGAATAGATACCATAGATGAGCAAGGCTATTTTCTCCATATCATGGTGGAATGTAAATCCTGTCCCAGCTCTACATGTACCTATCCTGGGGCATAGCCAGATTGAGCTTTGATCTACTTCAGAGTCATTAAGCAGGCTATTAACAGTGTATTTGCAATTGTCCATGGGATAAGCACCATTGCCTTAACATGCTTTACTGGATATTGACCATTAGTGTTTGTAGTATGTCAACTCTCCCAATTATCATTGTCACTTCTAGCTCTCCAGCAAAAGGGATAGCTTCAAACATGCTTTCTTGCATGAGGAAGCAAATGGCTGACCCCAAGAGAACGGTTTTAAATGCTTCATTGAGACCAAATAGAAAGTTTTTTGTTTGTGGTCAAAGACACTCAAATAATCAATGACTAGTTCTAATTTGGTGAACATTGGTCGATTCTTATGACATCAGATTGTATAGGCCTACATGTAATTCCTAAGATATTTCTGGTGCTGTCACCATGCAGTGTTGTGTAACTTTGCAGTGCTCTGTCATCATGCAGTGCTATGTCACTATACAACACTACTCGCATTTAGGTTAAAAAACATCTGTGCACACATCTTCGTTACACCAAACCAATTTCTACGTTCCCACTTGGAACTTACCTTGGTCGGAGGGGCTGCCATTATTGTTCAAAATCAGAAATGTCAGTTTCATCTTACGAACCAATCAAACACAGCACACGCCTGCTCTGTAGGCTGATGTAATGACAATGCCAGCCAATCTGATGCTGTCTCAGATCACGTTTCAGAAAG
>JAVTVY010002180.1:0-33370 GCA_036873755.1 Hanleya hanleyi
CATTCTAACGAGGAAAAGTGGTGCTGACACTTCATTTTCGACAAGCACGTGCTCCCCACTTTGCATAATGAAAGTACCTTACGAGTGCGATGCACGCAGCTATGCCGACTATTATGCCCAACGGGCCGGGGGTGGCTTTCCGGTCTTTAGCGGTGCACGCATGCAACGAGGACATGGACTGGGGAACATACTCGGCAGCATTGTGAAAACGTTCCTGCCCTTGGTGACGCGTGGGGTGAAAGCAATGGGCAAACAAGCGGTACGCAGTGGACTGCAAGTGGCCGGTGATGTCTTGGGGGTACGGCACCCAAGGAGTCCTTGAAACGGCGGGCCAAAGAAGCGGGAGGCGTCTTGGTGGCCAAAGCACAACGCACCGTAGGGAATAAAAGAGCTGCCCCACCGAGACCACGCACCAGTCGACGACCGACCCAGCGACGACGCTCATCGAAGAAGACAAAGGATATCTTTTCTTAAAACATGTCCTTAATCCACGCCGAGTCCTGCCCCTCCACCAACAGTGAATTTGATTTGTGGACCGTGCCGCCCACACAGACCAGTGTCGAACAAGGATTATGGGTGGAGCATCCCCCGCTCTCCAGCATCAACGAAACCGGGCCCATCGAGTTCACCATCAGTAATGCGGATACGGCCTATGTGGATTTAGCCCATACCTACTTGTATGTGAAAGCCAAGGTGGTCAATGGGGCTGGCACCAGAATCGCTGACCAAGCAACGGTGGGCCCGACGAATCTCTGGCTGCACTCGATGTTTCAGCAGGTGGATATTTTTCTCAGCGACAAACTCATCAGTGACTCCAACAACACGTACCCCTATCGAGCCTACATCGAGACACTGTTGTCGTATGGCCGAGAGGCTAAAAATCTCAGCTGACAACCGCTTTATTCTACAAGGACACGCCCGAGCACATGGACACGGCGGACAATGGGGGATATAACAAACGGAAGGCTTTCACTGCGAAGAGTGCCTCGGTGGATATGATGGGTCGACTGCATGCAGACATGTTCATGCAAGACCGGTACCTCTTGAACAAGATCCCCATCAAAATCCGACTGATACGGGCGCCTCCGACCTTCGCCTTGATGGCAACTAACGTAGAGGGGCATGCAGCGGACTATAAGATTGTCATCAAAGACGCAGTCCTGTATGTCCGAAAAGTGAAACCGAATCCAGCCGTTCAATTGGGACACATGAAAGCCTTGGAAACAAAACCGGCCCAGTACCCTATCCGACGTGTACAAACCAAAGTGTTCTCTGTGCCTGCTGGAAATATGGGCGCCAACAAAGAAAACCTGTTCCTGGGGGAACTACCCAAGCGATTGATCCTGGCCTGTGGGGAAAATACCAGTTTCAGCGGAGCCTACCCAGAGAATCCGTTTGACTTTCAACATTTCGGCATCAATTTTGTGGCCCTGCATGTGGATGGACAACAGGTGCCAGCCACGGCCTTAACACCGAACTTTGGGCGGAGGAAATTCATTCGAGCCTATCAGAGACTGTTTACAGCCACCGGTCAAATCAACCAGGACGAAGGGAATATGGTCAGTCGGGAGGACTACGCGAACGGATACACGTTGTTCTGTTTCGATCTGACCCCCACCTTAGAGAACGACCATCAGCTGGCCCTGGCCAAGCAAGGCAACTCACGGTTGGAAATCCACTTTGCACGAGCCCTGGCGACAACCGTCAATGTGATCTGCTACGCCGAGTTTGACAACATCATTCAAGTGGACAAGGCGCGCAACGTCCTGTGTGACTTCTCCACCTAAAATGGATACAGACCAGATAACCACCGTGCTGGAGAATGACCCGGAGACACGTAGGGTCTTTCAAGGGGTGTTCGCCCGAGATGTGTTTCCATTAGACCGTATGTATCCTGCTGCATACGTTCTCAACACGGACCCGATGGATCGACCTGGTGAACACTGGGTGGCCGTGTACTTGACAGAAGAGCAGGGCGAATACTTTGACCCGTACGGCCTGCCACCCTCCATCCCGATTTAACAGACTTCATGGATCAAGGCACAGAGACGTGGTGTTGGAACAGTCAAACGTTGCAAAGCCTGACCAGTGGCGTGTGCGGACAATATTGCTTGTTTTACCTGTACCATCGATGCCGAGGAAGACCCTTATCTACTATCGTACAGATGTTTGACGAGTACCCCCAGGCCGAGGACCGCGATGTACTCGTCTATGACTGGGCCGCCCATCATTTCAATGTACAAGCCCCGTTCTGGGCTTAAGTTAATGACAAGCCCCTTGTTCTGGGCTTAAGTTAATGACAAGCCCCTTGTTCTGGGCTTAAGTTTACAAGCCCCTTGTTCTGGGCTTCAATGTACAAGCCCCTTGTTCTGGGCTTCAGTTAATTACAAGCCCCTTGTTCTGGGCTTCGGTTTTCACGTGGTTGTTCTCACGTTGTTGTTGTTGTTCAATGAATAAAAAAAATGAGATCTCACCAGAAAAACCCTGTCTTGTGTGTTTTATTCCTAATGCATCAATGCCCAATGTGGAGATTCAGTCAAACTGAAATCAGTGGTGTAGGATGGGGCCAAAATGTAACCCATCAAGTTTAGAATGCAAGAGCACTATAGTAAAAAATAGAGAGCCAATGAAATCAGCCCACAGACCAAGTACGTGTTTTTGGTCTAGGTTTGGAGCGGGCATTTCATTGAGGTACGTGTATACGGTGAGTGAAAAGACTCATCCAACACGTATAGATTATGTTGATGACTATAAGTTCTAGGTAACCCATCAAGGTTAGAATGCAAGAGCACTATAGTAAAAATAGAGAGCCAATGAAATCAGCCTACAGACCAAGTACGTGTTTTTGGTCTAGGTTTGGAGCAGGCATTTCATTGAGGTACGTGTATACGGTGAGTGAAGAGACTCGTCCAACACGTATAGATTATGACTATAAGTTCTATGAGCATAATGCATGAAAGTGGCTTTGAACACCGTATTAGCCAATCAGTGACCTAGAATGGAGCCAAAGGTAACCCATCCATGTCCAGAAAAACATTACCCGGGTGTACAAGAACCCAGATGTAGGTGCGGACGTCAGCGAAAGCACACCGTGAGTACCCCAATTCGATTGGCTGATTGTTCGACCGCTGATTGGTTCTTTTTCTCGACCGCTGATTGGCTCTTTTTTCTCGACCGCTGATTGGTCCAAATGGACCTGCCCATCTTTCCCAGGTTCATTTACAATCCCCTTTTTTGTGCTCAAGCTCTGACTATAGCGATGCCGCAACATTGTCTCATTGGACATTGGACCGTTTGACCTGAAGCTGACCCTTTGACCTTTTGACCCGCGTCCGCGCGGGCACTGCCGGGGATGACGCGTGATGACGCGCGCGCGCGCGCTGCGGGGCGCTGGGGCGGGCCAGGCCAGTGGAAAACACCCCGGCGGTTGAACATTGGAACTCTTGTGGGTTTGGAGGATGAACATACGGACGTCTAAGGGGAAAAAATTGGAACTCTTCTATGTTTGGAGGTAGTTTTTAGTGAAAACCCGGAAGTGACGTCACAACCCACGTGACCTGCGTATATACTCCTGTAAAATAGAGCCGATTTTATTTCTTTGGAGGGGCAAGGACTTGCGCTTTTTATACTACTAAACTGTGAAGTAGATTACATCTTACATAGGCCTTAAGGCCGTGATATGCATATGAAGTATTCTGGGGCATGGTCAGTACTTCCCAATTTTCCCTGCGTCTACTACTCGCCGATTTTCCCTTTTCGCTGCGAAAACACGAAAAACCGGCTCAGTTATAAAAATCCAACATTACCTATCAAAACAGCCCACCCCTCATTTTGCTGACTCCCTCCCCATACCCGAGATACATACCACTAAACAATATATCATGTAATATACAAGTACCATGGTTTATATTTTGTTTTGCTTACTGCTGGTGTCACTTGGGAAGATAGACACTTTATGTAGGAACTCGGCTACAGCTAAACAAATCAGTGGACTCTCATTGCTAAGTATCCAGGTAAATTGAGTCGAGCAATAAAAAGAATTGAATTGACTTGTTTGTATTATTGAAATTACCTTGTATACGTAATATATAGTAATTGTTCACCTGAATAAAACATTGTTTCACGTTCTATCAGAATTCACGCATTATTTATTTGTAGCCGAAAAATAATGTTTTCATCAAACTGAAAAATCTTTCAGACTTTCAAGGAGGGCCCCTTGAAGACTGTCGAATTACCCACACCACCCCAAATTTATAAGCCGATATTCTATTCTGTGAAAGCTGGATGTGATGAAAACGCACTGAGTCACCCGTGCACTCGCAACAATTCGCAACAGTGTAATGAAATGTGTTCATTATTTAGGCGCTCATTTTCTACGACCTATACAGCCAACGTGGTTTATTAATATGCACACACATATCTTTTTCTTATAGTTCATTGGCTGAATGATGGTCACCTACCCCACGTGGGTGTATGGGGGGGAGAAATTCATCTACCGTCACACCCCAGAAACAGAAAACCGCTGGGGTGTTGACACCATGACACCAGGAAGAGCCAGGAAACATGTGTGTGTGTGCCGTTGGCCGAAATCATTAGCTTGATAGTTTAGTGTTTTCATTTCATTCATGTGGTAAACTGAAGACCGGATTTATACCGATGGAAATATCTGTGAATTTCGAAAAAATGCGTGACAAGCCAAGAAACAGAAAACCGCTGGGATGTCGACACCAAACCAGGGAGCATGTGTGTGCCGCTGACCAAAATCATTAGCTTCATAGTTTAGTGCGTTCATTTCATCCATGTGGTATACTGAACACCGGATTTACCGATGGAAATATCTGTGAATTTCGAAAAAATATATATGGAATGAGATTCGTGGTGATACCCATATTTTTTTAGGATACGAATGCATCGTGATGAAGGCTTCATGGTGTGTTATACCCACCTAGGAAAAAAACAGCCCCCAGATATGCATCAAACGCCCGGGAGTATGGAATATATGTATACATCTGGACTAAACTCTTTTATCAGGTAAGCTAGACTTTAGTACTATACTTGCGTTGAAACCCATGCAGACAACCTATTCAAATTTCAATGCATTGGCAACATAGCGTCGCACGAAATATACGCACCCCTGTTGACCAGGATTTTTTATACTCCCACAACAGACAATTTGAAGACAATTTTCTAGCGGGGTGTTTTCTTGAACATAATTGCTGTAATATACTCTTCTTTTTGTGGACGCTAAATATAGGGGAGAAAATGGCAACATTGTGACCAAACCATAACAGTTGACAGCTGTAAAAAATAGATACCGTGTAATAAAATGAGAGAGAACATTTCAATCTGCCAATTTTCGAGATGAAAATTTTTTCTTGACGAAATAGAAATGAACGCGAATCTATATTCTACAAAACATTTTTTCTTGACGAAATAGAAATGAACGCGAATCTATATTCTACAAAAAACTAGAAAATATTAGCGTAGGTGAATTTTTTTAGACTCATTTTAGACTGTTTTGTGCTTTCATCGAAAGTGAAAACACATCTCGAAAAGTGTGTAGCAGTGTCGATATAAATCTTCAACCTAGATGTAAAAAATAGATACCGTGGCATAAATTAGAGAGAGCATTTCAGTACACCTAAAAAAAAATGAAACCTGGACGGGTATCCTTCATCTCGAGGGGTCGCAAGTTCGATTCTTGCTTTCATTATGTGAGTATGTGTTGGACATGTGATCTTTAAATTTTATTATCACCAGACTAGCTTGAATGTTTTATGAACGCGGCAACATTGTGGCCTAACCATAACAGTTGACAGCTGGAAAAGATGTAAAAATAGATAAAAATTAGATAGAGCAGCTCAATACACCTAAACGGTATAGTTCAACCCCACCCCCAGCCCATTAGATGCCCCTTCACATAAGCTTCACTTGGATACCTCACTCGACCCCATCGGACCATTTTATCTAGGGACTACTTTTTCTCCGCGGAAGGTTTTTCCCGCGACCGAATCACCGCCAGACATGACCGCATCACCGCGGATGAATACATCTTTCACAGCCGCCATCTTAAACCCACCACCCACCACCCACCACCACAGCCGCCATCTTAAACCCACCACCCACCACCCACCACCACAGCCGCCATCTTAAACCCACCACCCACCACCCACCATCACAGCCGCCATCTTAAACCCACCACCCACCACCCACCACCACAGCCGCCATCTTAAACCCACCACCCACCACCCACCACCACAGCCGCCATCCTAAACCCACCACCCACCACCCACCACCACAGCCGCCATCTTAAACCCACCACCCACCACCCACCACCACAGCCGCCATCTTAAACCCACCACCCACCACCCACCACCACAGCCGCCATCTTAAACCCACCACCCACCACCCACCACCACACATGACCCCATGTGACACAATACTCGCTTCTGATTGGCTGGCGCGTGTGACCTCCACGTGTCCTCCACAAAATATGCAAATTTCTGAGGTCAATAAGACTCTATTTACGCTTACACTACTACTTGCGTGGGTGGCAGGTCCGGGTCAGGTGCGTGGGTGGCAGGTCCGGGTCAGGTGCGTGGGTGGCAGGTCCGGGTCAGGTGCGTGGGTGGCAGGGGGTCAGGTGCGTGGGCGGCAGGTCCGGGTAAAACGTATTCGACATTCAGTATTCAGTCGTCCATCTTAAATTGAATCTAAGAGAAGCTACCGGACTAGGTCCCTCTGGAAGTTTGCTCAATGTTACCATACAGAACTGCTGATTCTATAAAACTTGTGTCAATAACATCGAGTTAACCGTGCAATTATTACACGTTTTAGCACGATATTGTGAAATCAGGACGCGGCAAGTGCATGTGTTCATTGTGAGATAAGGAAAGGAACGTCTGCTTTCATACAAGTAACAATCGAATGAAACAAACCAATAAATTACAAGATGAAATTTCTTTCTCAAGTTTAACTGTTGTTTCCATCGTGAAATTGTTTAACAAAGCGACACAAATAGACATATATCCACGTAATTTCCACTGACATTAGCATGATGCCAACCTAGACGGGAGCATCAGTGGACGAGTTTTTTTTCCAAGAAAGGGGAGAAAGGTTGTCAAAGGTCAAAATATGCGTTCATCTTTTTATTATAATCTTTTTGATAATCAATTTGGGTAGTGCAATAGAATAGAAATAATGTTTTCGTAGGCGTGTTCAATGGTTATTTACGCACGGTTAGGGTGGGAAAGTTAATATTTTTGCGCTTTGTCGTGCTTTACCTATCTGATGGTGGTCAAGTTTTATTTATACAAATTAGCTTGTCTCGTTTCAGGTAGTTGGTTTAAAACATTTGATTAGCATACATTTTTAAATGTCATTGCACTGTTATAGGACGCTATATACAACACTGTGGCCCTAGTTGTAGAGGATCCTCATAAAACTGATATTCAGAGAAATGTTCACTTTGGAAACGACTGGGAATTGCACCTGGCGAGGAACAACTACTAATGCTTTGAAAAGAAAAACTAAATGCAGTCTTCTCCAACATTCAAGTAACTTTCCTCTGTTAGGTATTTGAGCCTGAAGATTTAAGGAAAAGGTATGGAATTCGTCAATGCTTGTCAATCAATGTCCAGCTCAACAGCTTCATTTATATCGTAATGTCTTTTGATGGCACAGTATTATATGAATTCTTTTTCCTGTGTTTACAAGTAAATTCTGCAAGTAACGAAATATATTTGTCCTCTGAAACAAGACATCTTTGAGTTGAGCTAAAGTATATCATGAAATTAAGCCTGGAATTAACGAATGAGATTCCCGTGAGAGTTTAATTCTGGGGAGAGCAAATAGTACTATCCGAGACAATTTCGCGATCTTTGTCATTTCTTTCATTATTGAAGCCCATCAATGCGATCGAATTATGCGTTTCATATCTCGCGTCAAAAAACAAGTATGATAGATGTATTTATAGCGGAATGTGTATCTATTTTTTCCGTGGAATGGTTTTGTGCCCACATTGTTTTCGCTCCTTGGATGTGAATCATTATTTTTTCTGAATTAACACTCTGTACGCCGACAATGACATAAGCTATATGCTGTATTACCGCTTCTCTCTTACAGGAAACTATAGTCTATGCTTATGTACATGTATTCTATGATTGTTTTGTTGTTATATTTTTGTTGTTGTTATAAGTATAATGATATTCATTTGACTGATTTGATGTCATGGCGAGAGATACATATATTATTTTTGTTTGCTTTGCCATATAAGTATATGATGTACAATGTAAGCACCTCACTTTCTCATCAGATTACGAAATCAGTGGTATTCCGTAATTAGATTAAAAGTATAACCTTACTATGGATCACACCTTGACATTCGCAGATTGGCAGACAGATAACCAACACAAAACTAAGACAAAAAACGTGTACATATACTGAAACTTTGGGTTACGAAAGACAGTCTACAATGACACATGTATAAAACTACTCCCAAAAGTGCACTGACGGTAGTTAATTGGTACCACACACGCTCATCGCAACCCCGATTAAGAAGAGTCGCAATGGCTCGCGACTGGTTTATGGATGTCATAGTAGATTCTATATCAAACTTTAAGCATGTATATACATACTGACATTTTACTTAACGAAGAAATAGCGGTTTGTTGAATATTTCCATGACATTGATTAAACTCATCTATGTAGAAATGTAAATGAAACATTGTTATGACTAGTGTGAATGTTATCACGAATGTTAGAAAACAATCTGGTACAATCCGGTAATCGTTATATTCACAGAGCTCTATATTTAGCTCTTGCGTTCAAGACGGGAATACCGGCCTCTAACATGTCTAACTTTGATAACAAGTATCGATAGTGACTCTGGGCATCGGAGCACCGAATGAGACGTTAGTGGCGAAATCATGATGTTGTCCATTCATCATATCTTTTCGAATGTATAATCTCAATTAATCTCTCTTCTGTACGATAAATGAAGTAAAAATACTGATTTTAAACGTTCCTTTTTTAAGATATATCACAGCCTATATAGCTATATATAGCATAAAATGTATTTGGTAGCACGTCTCTGCACACCTTCAAGATATAATAAAAATATTATGTTGGGAGTACTCCACGACACTGTGGAATACTCCAAATTGCTACGAACAACAGAGGTTTTGTCCTGGTAGTTATGTCGTGACCACAGTTTCTCTTTATGAGACCCAATATACGATTGGATTTAGCCACAATAACATTTGTATGTTTGGACCAAGTAAGACTGGAACTAACAATAACACCAAGGTCGTTCATTGACTCAACCTCGTCCAGTTCAGTGTTATTCAAAAAATTGGTAAAATTGATTATCCATCTCTTCCTATTCACTCTTAGAACCTTGTATTTCTCACCATTGAGCTTCATGACCCAAACAAAACTCCATTATAGCAAACTGTCTATATCATTCTGCAGCTCTGCACAGTCATTTGAATTAGTGACGTCTCTTATACAATTAGCGTCGTCGGAAAACAGAGCTAAAATAGTATTTTCACTGACGCATTCTGGCTGATCGTTCACATACATTAAAAACATCAATGGCCTCAGAATAGATCTGGGACGCCAGATATTACATCACACCAAGCGGAAAAAAGCCGACTACAACACGCTGTTTACGGTCGTGCAAGTAACTAGTAAACCAATGTAAAAGACCATTGTGTATCAAAAGGTCGTGAGGCACAGAGTCGAATGCTTTGGACTGAAATATCTGAATCGAGATCAACCGTATGTAGTAGCTGAGTTAATTGGGTACTGATTGAAAGACCCTTTACAAACTCGTAATTTACATATCATTGGCTCAATCACAGGGTATATCCGGTTGAAAATTCCCCTCTCCAAAACTTTACTACAAATACAGAGACGGGATACGGAGCGATAATTTACCATATCGCTTTTGTCTACCTTTTATACAAATAACAGACCCATTCTTTTAGAATTCGGGAAGGTATTTCATCCGGGCTGCATGCATGATTTGTACGTCTAAGTTAAGTAATACTGCATATATAACCGATACCCAATTCACCTAATTCGGCGTGTTCGAATTTCGAGATGTCCCGGAAGTGACCTATTTTTAACTGTTGGTGTGATAACAGACTTGATATAGTATCTTAATAAACCCGCCTTCAATGACGACGTTGACGGCCGACACGTCTTTGAAACGAACAACAGTAGGAATGCTCTTTGATCTCGTCTCAGATTTGAAAAAAGCAGAATCTTTTTGAGTTACCAACAATATAGTGTCCTCGACTGACTTTACACTCATTATATTTGAAGGTACACAGATTTTTCAATGAATTTCGAAGCTTTATTTACAGTTCGCCGGACTCGAAATAGAATTCATAATCAGAATGGCATACCTTGGGCCCGGAAATCAAAAGTGTTAACGTGCTCTGAAAATGTTATCACGACAAACGGTTGACCAACAAGTGCATTGGAATCGATGGGCTAACCATTTATTAATCAGCGGTAACTGGTTCGAGGCGTTCACCTCCCAAATAAATACAATTTGTGAACTACAGCATCACTACATATAATGGATTGTTCGGTGCTTAGAATGAAATTACACGAATGGGGTAAGATTAATATTTTGCCGCTTTCAGGACGAGGAAATATTTTTCCGTTCAACAGCCGAAGAACAGAATTTAATAGCTATAGTATGTATATTTTACGCCGGGTGTTCATGCTGTCGCCGGGTGAAAAGGATGACGTCATAGATTGAACATATCGAGTCAATGCTGATTTCATTCCCAGAAAACTTCAAAATATAATGACCATAAGTTTGTGAAACTAATAGTGTTAGTCGACACGACATCACTGAATTCGAGCCGATAAGTTTATCACATAAATTCGCCCTCCTTAACATCAATAATATCGAGCTGATAAATCGCTATATCACACTCCGCAGCATGCACTATCTGTATGATGGGACATGTTTGGCAGAGCCGTTCCAGATATAGATTTATATTTATTGTTGTTTTATATTTGCTTTGAGTAAAGATTAACATGATAAAGGAACATTGAAGTATGTGATAATTTAATAACCATCATTCTTCCGAAGCACAAGCTATTTACTTAACCCTATTTGGCCTGGGCCTTTTGGGACCTGTTCAGGCCTGGAAGGGTTAACAAACAGAAGCGTCACGCCAGTTGTATCAACAGGTAGGGATACGTTTCCCTTCCGTCTATTAAAATTTCAAGTGGACTGAATCTAATGGAGGAAATAAACAAAGCGCCCCTTAACGCGAATGTTATTATATATCTCTTGAAGTCCAACTGGTGTTATGACTGTGTGTATATCTGCTGAACTGTACTTTGTAAACATATCCATTGTTCCCCAGTGACCGGTTCATCCCTGTATCGATCTATTGTATGCGACATGACACATGGATTATACCAGTGGATTATTTAAAAAAAAAATGTTTTCATAGGCGTGCTCAATGTTTATTTTACGCACGGTTAGTGTGGGAAAGTTTATATTATAAACTTTCTCACACTAACCGCGCGTAAAATAACCGTTGAGCACGTATATGTGTCGCTTTGTTGATCAATTTCACGATGAAAACAGAAGCGAAACTTGAGAAATAAATTCCATCTTGTAATTTATTTGTGAGTTTATTCGATTGTATGAAGCAGACGACCTCTTCCTCTCCCGCCTTGTAAAATAGAATCTCCCTATGAACACCTGCACTTGACACATTTCGCACAACCGTACTAAAACACTCAATAATAGCACGGTTAGCAAGTTGTTATGGATATTAGTCTTATAGAATCCCACTCTGCGTATGTTAAGTGAGCCTAAAAACCAAAGAAATCAATGGAAACTTGACCTCAACAGACAGATATTTAAATATTGAGATGTAGAAACACCAAAATTTAACTTTTGGGTTTACAGCAAATAAGCATAATTAACTCTCTAGAACACAAGGACAGGAAAAAAGTTGTTTAGTGAGATAGCTACGATGGAAAACATTATATAATGGGAAAATACTATACATCTGATCATAGAGCGAAACTGGTACTTTTTTCATATAGTACTCTACTATTGGGTATTCTGGGATTGGCTAAACGGCCGCCCATGAGCTAGGGGGCTGAAACTTACCATACTATACTCTTGGGTCAATCTCTACCAGAAAATGTAAAATGATGTCACAGTGGCCACATCTTCAAAACAGGCTGTTTGGTCAATTTTTGGTCATTTTTTTGTCAGAGTTTTCGAATTTTTAATGTTTGTGTTTTCTTTCCAAAACCTGCATGATAAATTGGTGAATAATAGTCTGATATGAAATAAAATAGATTTTGCCCAATTTCCTCGAAGAAAAGCAGGAATTTTGAAAAATGACGAAAATCTTAGTTTGCTGGTGCCACACATGGCCGCCGTCTTGAATTTACCCACGATCCTCTACTCGGGGGTTATGCAAATAGGCTCAAAATGGCCCCAATATGATAAACTACAAAGTCGTGAAGGGTCAGCTGTCATTTTTTCCTTCCAGAGATAGTGGAGAAAGTTTGGTAGGATGTTTAACAATCACAAAATGTTTCTCAAGGAAAGAGGTATTGGTCTTTTAAACACTCATAACGACATACCAAAAATGTACTGGTCTCCCTAAATGCATCACTATCTCATAAAATTCTGGCGTTGAATATATGTGGATTTTGAAAAACTCAAAGTATCTTACGGAAGAGCTTCATGCTAAAGTTCACATACCGTACAGTCATGTATTCACATGGGGTTTATCGACGCTCTATACTGCAATCTCTCATCAGGACGGTCTAAGTTCATTAATAGTATTCAAGAAAACCAATCGCCGATATGTTAATGTCAGAAGCCATAAACATTATTTAGCTCAACTACATACAAAGGATATCATTCATGGGATGTTTCTCTGTTTATAGAGCTCCTTGAATTTCTCATTAATATTATCTATGGGAAATTTGGCAACACAATACATCAACAGCATATAGGTTTCTTAAATGGGTACTAATTGTGCACCCCTTTCGGCCGACCTATATATGTTCTCTTATGAATACGACTATATGTAAGCGCTTTCAAAACCGACTACAATTTCGACATCGTAAACTAACCATTTCTGGACAGCAATATTCCAATGGAACCTGCATATGGCGTATACATGTCTCGCCTAGTGGCATTTGCTAGATCCTGTGTTAAGTGTGTTAAAGTTGATCAAAATTGGTCATTCATATCGCATGCTGATAGCAAAATACGAGCGTAGGCGTTACGTTTCATAACCTGTGTCTAATTCCACTTAACCCGGGGCTAGGGACCGTATGCACCCATTTACTTCAAGATCCTCATGATGTTCATATTAACTTTCATCATGCGCAATAAAAGCTTGACTAAGATACATCATTCTCTAAGTAACGACTTTAAAAGAAAATAATATGGATTAAAAATACTGACCAGCGATACGGGAGAGAGAGAGAGTTAAGGTTTAACGCCGCGTTCGGCAATATTTCAGCTATATAGCCAAGATCAAACAAAATTGTAAGTATTCAAACAAAAACAAATTAATAACCCATCAATCCAGAAGTAATCAACACAACACACCAAGAACATGTACATACATTACAATTTATACAACAACCGATCTATCCTAAATAACCGAAAATACAATCTTCTTTTACCCAACAAGAATGATCTTCTAAAGTAGCTGCTTGATAAAAAGAATCTCTTATAATCTTAAAATCCCTACAGACAACCAGAATATGTTTCACTGTGAGATCTTCGTGGCATGAAATACACCTTGGGGTTGATTCTTTTTAAGTAAATGTTCGTGAGTTAATCGTGCATGGCCGATCCTACATCCCCTGATCATGGCTTGATCGAAACGTTTCCGGCTGCTCAGATGAGTATATCCTACAGTTTTTTGGAACTCGTGAAGTTTGTTATTATCCACAGCATCCCATAAAGATTGAAACGACTTTCTCACATAAGCACAGCTAGGGGGTCTGAAATCGTGATATGGGATTCCAAGAAGAACAACCTCATTATCTAGGGCTGACTTAGCCATTTTATCAGCTTCAGTATTTCCTTTGATGCCAACGTGGCTAGGCAACCAACAAAACACAAGATCATTCAGTTGATGAAATATACGGTCATATACAGTGCAGAATGTTCAAGATGGTGGGATGAGTTGAAGTTCCACTCTAAATCGCTTGAAGGCATGACAGTGAATTTGAGAATATGACATATTTTTCTCCTACAGTAGACTCAATACCTTCTAAAGCTGACAATAGAGCTTTGGCTTCGGCAGTGCAAATCGAATTTTTACCTGGAAGTCGACAAGTTTCAGTTTTGAAACTAAATATATATAGTAGCACACGCTATTATCTCACAATCTTTAGAACCATCTGTGTAAATAGCCGGATGCGATCTGTATTGTTCTCTCAGTAGACCAAATTCTTGTGTATATACGAGATAGCTCGTGTCTTCTTTTTTATATTTCGTCATTGTAATATCTACCTCTGGTCTGGCTAATTGCCATGGTGGAACTGATAAGAGGTTGTTAGGTAAAATATGGATTTGATATTTTTGGAACATCATTCTTGCCGGCATCATTGAATATTGTTGACCACTTCTGTCTTGCAGGAAACTATAGCCTATTTTTATGTAAACTATGATTGTTTTTTTTTTAATTTGGTGCTAATACTTTTATATGAAACGGGACTTTGGATTATTGACGCAGAGATTCTTTAATGGACGATAGCTGAATTATAAATGACGGACCGGACGCTTGCATGAACACGTTAAAGGCCTATATACAGAAACGTTTCTAAAATGTTCCCTTATTAGCCATCTCAGAGCTGTACTACCAAGCGCTCAAAGTTGGTGATAAATGTAGCTCACTGATAACAGAATGCAATCGTCGTGTTGACTGATCAAAAATGCAATAGTTGTGTGGGAGAGACTGAGGCTACGTTTCGTAACTGGTGCCAGTTTGGTCGTATAAGCACAGTGTAATGCAAGGCATCCATTGCTCTCATATGAAAGAACAGTGACAATCAAAGCTCATCAGAAATGCATAATTCTCCAGAAAACGAATTTGTAATTGGGTTCAATAATACAGTAGCATCATGCCGTGTTATTGGCATTCAGAAAAGCAGATTGAGTTTATTAATTCAGTCTATGTTCTGTCTGATGTGATGTCTGCTTGGGGTTTGTTGCTACGAATACTTTCCTGTGGGGTCATATGGCTGCTTTTTAGTCACCAGACGTCGTCAGTTTTTCCCACCTCTTGCATATTGCTCCAATTGGGTAGGAGCGAGTAAATATCAATATGATAACAGTCATCTGGACTTCATGAAATAAGAGCGGATGTACCATGAGACTGAGTATACTTCGGTTTGAATAATATATTTATTTGAGAAAAGTAATGAGGATTGGCAAGCTTTTTTCCTATACATTTTTTCCTATGGCATACTCAAATAGGTGTAGGGACAACGCCTTCTGTTGAGGTGTAAGGTGGGTTTATATGAGTAGAGGCTGAATGAATGGGACCTGATCGCAACAAACAAATCTCCTACGGGGCGATTCGGAATAGCGTTGAGTGATGGCAATTAATCGAACTTCAGGCCATATTCATTTATTTTAGAACGCCCAACATGGAAGGTCGACGCCTGTAGCTCCCGAAGTAGGGAAAAGTATGAGCTGAAATGTCGTGACACGACCCTTTTAAAGACAGCTTGATCCTATTCGCATCATCTCAGGAGCAACATATCATGTGTGAATTTCTCCTTAGACGAGTTTCCTCTAAAGTAGAGCATTTTTCTATCACAAAGTACCAGGAAACTTTTTATTCTTCAACAAATAATAATTTCCTGATCTTTTTTTCTTATCTTCTTAGCTGCTTCTGTGGAGAAAATAGAAAAGTCCACAAATCGATCCTTACAATGTCGGATACTGTCTTGATATCAGGCGTCACTGTGACGTCAGCAAGGTAGCTATTTAAATGTTGCTTTACACTTGTCTCAAATATATCGTGTGCGACGTTCGAATGGCATTGACATGCTTATCCCCACCACCAGCAGCCACCAAATTAGCCAAATGTCATGACATGACCATTTAAAAGCCAGCTTGAACCTATTCGCATATCCACAGGAGCAATACATCAAGTGTGAATTTCGCCTTTGATCAGTTTCTTCTCAAGTAGAGCATTTCTCTGTCACGTATAACCAGGAAAGACTTTATTTCAGACCAAATAATAATTTCCTGATCTTCTTAAAAGCTTCTGTGGAGAAAATATAAAAGTAAAAAAAGAATCGATCCATACAATGTCGGAAACTGTCTTGATATCAGACGTCACTGTGACGTCATCAAGGTAACTATTTAAATTTTCTTCACACTTTTTGGTAGACCTTGACATAAATATATCGTGTGCGACGTAATAATCGGGGAGGTTCGAATAACAGCAGCCACAGTCACCACAGCATCCCCAGCAGCCACCAAATTAGCTATGATGTCGTATGTCGTCATTTTGAAATGGTCTCCAAGTGATCGCCAAATGAGTAATTGATAAACTTAATATAATAATATAAACAATCCGGTAAGCCACACCTGTACATTAATGGTTGTAGCTCAGACTCCGACTTCTGCCCTTAGTTATCAAACACCGGGTAAATTCTGTAGAAATATATTTACAGAAACAGAGTTTCGGTTTGTTTTTTTTAACTCATAATATACGAATTAGCGATTAACCCTCGTCAGGGAGTCTCAACGCAGATCATAACATGTTATCAACATGATCAGATCTTCTCAGTATTATACTGATGGCATATGTTTATATACACCACAAAAGTCAGGTCAATTCACATATAGGAATTATTAGCCATCATTCTCCAAGAAGTAACTTGTGACTAGCATAGTTTACTTCATTGTAATAGGAGAATCTTTCCGCTATGCAGGTATCCCTCAGTATGTCTGTTTCTGAATTTATTCTCAGTTAACCCGTAATCATGGGTTTCCAAACATGCTATCTGGTGTGCTGACAATCTGTGTAAATACTGAATATATTTCATATATTTCAGTTACTTCTTGTAGCTTTGTTATTAATTTGACTGGCTATTGCCTTGTATGTGTCAAATTTGTCGATTTACGACAGTCGGCTTTCGCCTTAGCAGAAAGTCATCTGCTGGGCATTATAAATGCCAGATATCATAGATATCTCAGATATACAGTAGCGTATATCATTTCGCTCCGTGCACGATTGTACACTCTTTCGGAGACCGTAGAGGTCTGGGGTTGACAGACACAGACACTGTTAAATAGTATAACAGAGCCAATGTCTATTGGCCGTAAATCGGCAAATCCGATTGGCCGCAATGCCGACAGTCTATTGGCTGTAATTGGCGGGCATATCAGTCCTTTGTTTGCTTGAATCCTCTCAAGCTCACAGTGTTGAACTTGCATACATTTTGTGTACGGTATGACCGTATACTATACGCCCCCTCTTTCTAGGTCCCTTTAGCGTAATGTCTGAGAAGAAAATGATATATTTTCTGGGTATAACAAAACGTTTCGGTGACTGTTAAGATCCTGATATATATACTTTTCAATATTTTAAATATAAAAAAACCAGGAATATCAACAACTCCATAGGGGTGTGATATATAAGTCGTAATAACCGATTATTCGGTATATACAGTAGTCAGGAAAAACCTAGACATGCATTTTGTAAATACATATAGCAGTCAGGTATTATATCTGAAGTTATATCAGATACGCAGTGTAGAGTTTGATAACTCGGATACTAGATCCATAAGTGTGTACACAGTTGTACACACACAGCATAGATACCGTGTAATGGTATATCTTCGCATCGTTCATAAATTTTGATCTGCGAGGCAAGCGTAGTAGTTTGCCACGTATCAAAATACTCCACCGGTACGTTTGTACCTATTATAGAGTCGACAACGAGGTCTAAGACAACAGAGGAGTATATCTCTGTTTAGAGTGGAATCGCAAATCTCAAGCGATATGTTGGAATTCTAGACGTCCAACTGGACGCAATAACACAGCAGCAGTCCGCCAATAGTTCATTTGTGTGTTAGAATTCTACATCTGTTCAGCTCCAGCTGGGCTAAATGCATATGATCGGCACAAGTAGCGCCCCTCATTTGTCGACCTCATATTATTTCTATAAAAATATCAAGGGAGATTTATGGTATAGTTTCCTGGTGAAACACAGTAATCCTGTGTAGATACCAGGTACATAAAAGCCTGTGAGAGCGCACAACGCCTGCTAAAACCGATACGGTAATAGCTTATCCAGATGTTGCCCTCAATGCGAAGCAAACACAGGGTATTAACCCAGAGCTCAGTGTGTGTTTACCATAAACAGTATGCTCTAACTGTTATCATGTCAAAGTGTTATCAATTGACAGCGGTCAAGGTTGGATCCGATTACAGATACATTCATTGGCGGTGACAAATTCTTTATTTTGTCTAATTTTACGGACTTTGGCCATGTGTGTCAAACGAGTCGATTAACGACTAGCGTTTTTCGCCTTTGCAGAGAATTTTTTCGCCTGGCATCGTATAACAATACCAGAAAATCTGCAATTTATGTAGTATCTTAACAGTATACGATATTATACACTGTGCGGACAATATACGGTAATGTATACCGTCTTGTGGACGATGACGACCGTCTGTGACGTAGTCATTAGTAAACTAAGTATGTATTCATAACTTAGTGTACAGGGCAGTCTGTGTTGGGTCTGAGACTAACAATCAAGACATGCACAAGGATGAGAGATAAACGAGAGTTTAAAACCGATTCACGTGTTTGGATAGCAGGCCCGAAGGCACGACTCAACATAATAATATAAACAATCCGGTAAGCCACACCTGTACATTAATGGTTGTAGCTCAGACTCCGACTTCTGCCCTTAGTTATCAAACACCGGGTAAATTCTGTAGAAATATATTTACAGAAACAGAGTTTCGGTTTGTTTTTTTTAACTCATAATATACGAATTAGCGATTAACCCTCGTCAGGGAGTCTCAACGCAGATCATAACATGTTATCAACATGATCAGATCTTCTCAGTATTATACTGATGGCATATGTTTATATACACCACAAAAGTCAAGTCAATTCACATATAGGAATTATTAGCCATCATTCTCCAAGAAGTAACTTGTGACTAGCATAGTTTACTTCATTGTAATAGGAGAATCTTTCCGCTATGCGGGTATCCCTCAGTATGTCTGTTTCTGAATTTATTCTCAGTTAACCCGTAATCATGGGTTTCCAAACATGCTATCTGGTGTGCTGACAATCTGTGTAAATACTGAATATATTTCATATATTTCAGTTACTTCTTGTAGCTTTGTTATTAATTTGACTGGCTATTGCCTTGTATGTGTCAAATTTGTCGATTTACGACAGTCGGCTTTCGCCTTAGCAGAAAATCATCTGCTGGGCATTATAAATGCCAGATATCATAGATATCTCAGATATACAGTAGCGTATATCATTTAGCTCCGTGTACGATTGTACACTCTTTCGGAGACCGTAGAGGTCTGGGGTTGACAGACGCAGACACTGTTAAATAGTATAACAGAGCCAATGTCTATTGGCCGTAAATCGGCAAATCCGATTGGCCGCAATGCCGACAGTCTATTGGCTGTAATTGGCGGGCATATCAGTCCCTTGTTTGCTTGAATCCTCTCAAGCTCACAGTGTTGAACTTGCATATATTTTGTGTATGGTATGACCGTATACTATACGCCCCCTCTTTTTCTAGGTCCCTTTAGCGTAATGTCTGAGAAGAAAATGATATATTTTCTGGGTATAACAAAACGTTTCGGTGACTGTTAAGATCCTGATATATATACTTTTCAATATTTTAAATATCAAAAAACCAGGAATATCAACAACTCCATAGGGGTGTGATATATAAGTCGTAATAACCGATTATTCGGTATATACAGTAGTCAGGAAAAACCTAGACATGCATTTTGTAAATACATATAGCAGTCAGGTATTATATCTGAAGTTATATCAGATACGCAGTGTAGAGTTTGATAACTCGGATACTAGATCCATAAGTGTGTACACAGTTGTACACACACAGCATAGATCCCGTGTAATGGTATATCTTCGCACCGTTCATAAATTTTGATCTGCGAGGCAAGCGTAGTAGTTTGCCACGTATCAAAATACTCCACCGGTACGTTTGTACCTATTATAGAGTCGACAACGAGGTCTAAGACAACAGAGGAGTATATCTCTGTTTAGAGTGGAATCGCAAATCTCAAGCGATATGTTGGAATTCTAGACGTCCAACTGGACGCAATAACACAGCGGCAGTCCGCCAATAGTTCATTTTTGTGTTAGAATTCTACATCTGTTCAGCTCTAGCTGGACTAAATGCATATGATCGGCACAATTAGCGCCCCTCATTTGTCGACCTCATACTATTTCTATAATAATATCAAGGGAGATTTATGGTATAGTTTCCTGGTGAAACACAGTATGGCTGTATGTATATGTCCTGTGTAGAATACATAACAGAATTATCTCGCACAGTAAGGCAGTTTTGGGATAACCCCCTACTTGACGTCAAATGGTTGAACGAGAGGGGGGATGTATTACACATTCGGCAATGTTTCTTGATGAAAACTGTACTTCACAATCGAGGATGGGATCGAAACTAAGGAAAGGGTTTATATTTGAGCAACCTCTCCCCCTTCATTTTAACACGAATATGCAGTATATGCATTACCAATGGATTCAGTTTCTATTGTATCAAAGATTGCCGCAGCTTGGCACCATATCAGAAAATAATCGCCTCACGTATGGTAAATCTCATGCTGGTATCAAACAATGAACAATTCGATCCTAATATCGAGCTATGCCGCCGGACTATAACGGTTGTTTCTACTCTTTACTTTATACATTTGTGGTGCCGTGTACCTAGCCCAAAAGAGAAAAACATTTGTTATTTGAAGTTCAAGCAATTTTGAAATATACAGAAATATTCACCCTACCTGGCCTGGGGGGAGGAGGCACTTTCAGTCCCCCTGTTGGGTTTTTGCTCTTATCTCCGGAACGACAGACAATCGAGAGCTGAAACTCCGTGACTTTTTAGATTTTAATATTGGTGTCATTTTGGCCCTATTTGCATACCCCCGAGCAGAGGATCATGAGTAAATTCAAGATGGCGGTTATGTGGGGTACCAGAAAAATGATGTTTTCGCCGTATTTCTTATAAATTTTAGCTTTTCTGTATGGAAAAGTGGGTAAAATCTATTTTATTTCATATCAGATTATTATTTACTAATTTATCATGCAGTTTTGCGAAGAAAAAACAAAAATAAAAAATTCGAAAATTCTGATCGAAAAATCGTCCAAAAATGCTCTTTTTGAAAATGACGTCACAGTGACCTCATCATGGCGGCCATCTGGGAGTTTTTTACATTTTCTTGTAGAGCTTGACCCAAAGATACAGTGTTGTAGGTTTCAGCCCTCTAGCCTTAGCGATAACGAAAATATATAGGGGGCACTTTCTTCCCCCCCCCCAAGCTGTGGTGCACCGCAAATCGCCCAGGCCAGATGGGGTTAAATTCCGAACTAGTGATCTTGTTGGTATATCTTGAGCTATTCCATGCAAAGATTAGTTCGGCTCTGTCATCAAATAGTATCAGCAAGTGAAGACTTGTAATAAATGAAGTGTCATTGCATCAACAAAATATTTTCCCCATAATTGTTCAGATTCCAAGACATTGCTAACTGATTAAAGCCCCATACACACCTATCCAATTATGTGGTTCTCACCACCCAGCAATAACCTGAGGAAGTTTCAAATAGCGCAGGGCATGTTTTCCTTGTCCAGAATAAGTGGATGACCTGGAAATAATTTCATTTGATGAATATGAGCTACTACATATATGATGAAAATTGTCACATGCTAATAGGGTGTTGAAGGGTAAAGAGAAAGGACATTTCATTCGTTCAAGCCATGGCAGCAGGATCAATAGTCTTAGTTTATTTGCTGCCAAGCCAAGATAAAAAGCTCATTTTATAATCGGGTACTGTGGATTTGTTCGTAACACAGGAGGCGAACGATAGCGATTTTCTTGTGCATATTGCTAATATGATCATTAAGGTTTTTCATGTCTTCTGATTGTCATTTCCCACGCTGAAAAAAAATACTTTGTATTATTACAAGCGTCTAGTCCGTCATTCATAATTCAGCCGTCGTCCATTAGAGAATATCCGCGTCCATAATCCAAAGACCTATTCCATATTCCAAATAACAGTATTAGCACCAAATTCAAAAGACAATCATAGTATACATAAACATAGGCTTGTTTCTTGCAAGAGAGAAGCGGTCAACAGTTTTCAATGATGCCGGCAAGGCATATTGTGTTTTTTTTATAACTTTGTTTGTTATAAACATATTTTATTGCAAATATTGCAATGGGATTAGGTACAAGTTCTTATAACTTTGTTTCACACTACCGTTTACATTTTAATAGAAATCAGTTTCTCTCATCACTGTGTAATAATTTGTTCGTTAACTGGACCACGTCCTCTGAAAGGAAGATGAGTATTACTAGGAATGCGCGTTAGCGTCTCAAAGTCATTCAGACATCCGTTTCACAAAAAGCCCTATATATGTAGTGATTGGGATGATCACGAATATGGGGGACAAAAATCGACATTTGGTGTAGACACATATTCTTAGCCAATCACAAAGTTTTTTGACGGGACGATTTAGACCCGTAGGGACTAATGGTCCTGTCTTAAAGTGCGGAAAAATTGAACACCGGCTCTGTGTCTTCCTAACACAGCAAAAGATAGAGTTCTTACACGACAAGAAAGAGGTCTGAAACTTCCTTCTTTAGAGTGTCCAGGTTTCTGTGTTTTTCATGTTCGCGTATAGTTGCAGGTCTGATATATTTAAGTTACATTTCCATTTATCTAATTTTATGCGTGTATTTGTTTATTTTCCAGTGGCACTACTTTCCTACACAAAATATGTCGTCTGCTAAACCACAGATTTTGAGAGGCGCATGTTGAGAGATTTTGTGGGGCTAACTCATTACAATACTGTTATATGGAATATGGAATAGGTCTTTGGATTATGGACGCGGATATTCTTTAATGGACGACGGCTGAATTATGAATGACGGACTAGACGCTTGTAATCATTAGAAAGCGTGTTCGGGCAGTAATTTAGTCTTAAATAATACCAGTATAAGTGTAATTCATTTTAGAAAACAATGGGATGTTTCACTTTGCCTATATTCATTTACATTTTCATGAAATATGTGGGTTGAGTTACAGTTTGGAATTTTCTCCATTTGAGCTTAGCCCTCAAGACCCTCACCATTATCTTTTTATGATAATTTTCTAAAATCCAGTGGTGGTCAAATCATTTTCCTGTATTCAGAAATGTTTTCTTTTCATTTTGCTTCTGAAAATTCTTGGAATGTTGCAGGCATTTCCCTGATCTACACAAAGAGCTTTACATATTACATGCACCCAGTGTCTTTCAGCAGAAAAGGTGACAGGGGAGATAACCACCACCATAACGACAACATACATTCTCCATACAGTATTTGATATTGATTTGTAATGGCAAGTTATATGCAGAAGGATCGTAATTGTTAAGAAGAGTTAACCTCGTTCCCACAGCCGCGCACAGAAGTTCTTCCTGCAGCAATAGAATATATAGTGGCTATATTTAGGAAAGCGTGAAGTCCCATAGAAACAAGGTTTGCCACAAACCAGTTCTGTTTCTGTTTAGAAAAAGTCCGCCATCTTTTAAGCCATAAGGTGAAGGAATAGCAGACGACCCATTTGCAGTGATTCAAGTAAATTAAATCTTCATTTTCTTTCGTAGATTTGTCTACAGGATTATCGGTCAATTCAGCCAGCTGTCAATGTCATCGCTGGTAATTCGTCGGTCCGCCAATACATAGGATGCTTCCCGAAAGAAATATGTGACTCGTCTGCAGCTCATGTGCTGGCTATTTCAAATTTTGGTAGGTTGGGGAAAATACCTTGATCGAGTTTTGCGCGAACGATCGTTCAGTTTGCCTAGAGGTTACGCAAAACGAAATAAGCGGGGGGGGGGTTTCGTTCCTGTAAAAATGAATCGTACGTTGCCTTCGTCAAGTCAATTTATTAAACAGCTTTTTTTTTCGCCGCTGTCAAAATTGCAAAGTATGAATATCAATAGAGTGGATTAAATGTTGGATTACATTATTACGATAATAATAATAATAATAATAATAATGAGAAAATCTTTATTTAGACTGGGTAGCTTGTTTAGCAAA
Organism: Hanleya hanleyi; assembly: GCA_036873755.1. NCBI lineage: Eukaryota > Metazoa > Mollusca > Polyplacophora > Lepidopleurida > Hanleyidae > Hanleya > Hanleya hanleyi. The sequence continues at coordinate 24,365 of JAVTVY010002180.1, forward strand.
AGCTAGTCTTCCACAAGGCCCAGTATAAAAATTTAGTACTGTACAAAACACTGTTGAAAACATATAAAACAATACATATTTAAAAATAACTATATATACACAATATACGGTAATAAATTAACTTAAAATCATGACTGGGTTAAGAATTATTAATGTTTCTTCGATTTTAAGAATTTATACTTAAAAGACTGAACTGATGGAGATTCTATCTCGTCCATCGTCGATCGACATCTCGTCCATGGTGCATGGGAGAGGATATTCTGATAACTTACGTCATTCATTCACTCACTCGCTCGGACATTTACTTCCGGGTGTGCTCAAAGGCCAACTGCGCATGTTTTGGGCGGAAGCAGCATGTTCATCATGGCAGAATTTTCAGTAAACATCGTGTGTTGAGCAAGGCTCCAAGTTTGTAGTTTTGTCCGTAATAAATACGGTATTTGATCAGTTGATCGTCGTGACTCTTTTCAATTCATTGGTGTCAATAAGTTTTTAAAGCAATAGTTGTCATATTATCTCAATCAAGGCAGATTCTGGACGAAACATATTAAGTGAGTCTTTTTATCTCTCGCGGCTGGAGACCAGTCGTCATAGACGCATGCGGACGGAACATCAAAGAGTTATTCCAACAGAATTATTCCAACAGCCTATTTTACATTTAAATAGCCCAGTTTCAGTGCCTAAGGCTCTCGTTACGTGTTTACATTCATTATTTGGCATCCACATATAATTTAATTCGATATTATATTGAATTATGTTATATCCGTATTATTTAGATACTGCATCGAATATTTCAATGCTACATCAAATTAATTTGTATCCCAATTCAAATCATTTAGATACTGTATTGAATCAATACCTGGCCTGTGGTGGGGGGGGGAGGCGAAATGACCCCCCGTACTAAACTTTGTGCGCTATCAAAATTGAAGAGTTGAAACTGTTTGACTTTATAGTTTAGTATATTGAGGTTATGTTGAGTCTATTTGCATAACCCTCCGAGCAAAGGATCATGGGTAAATTCAACATGGCGGTCACGTGGGGTATCAGAAAAGTGATGTTTTTCATATTTCTTCAAAACTTCTGCTTTCCGCGACGACAAGTGGACACAAACTATTTGATTTCACATTAATATTTCCTATTTTTTATGTAGTTTTTTTCCGAGAAATTGCATAAATAAAAAATTCGGAAAATCCCAACGAAAAATCGACCAAAAATGCCCTTTTTGAAAATGACGTCATTCTAACGTCATCAAAGCGGCCATCTTGGATTTTCTTACATTTTCTATTAGAACGTGACCCAAGGGTATAGTGTGATAAGTTTCAGCTCCCTCGCTCAAGGGGTAAGGAAAATAATTAGGGGGGCCATTTCGCCTCCCTCAAGCCAGGATACGTCCCAAAAAGCCCAGGCATGTAGATACATATTCTTAGCCAATTACAGAGCTTTTTTGACGTTTGTTGACATTCATTATTTTGCATCCGCATACAATTTAATTCGATATCATATCGAATTATTTTATATCCGTATAAATATTGTTTACATACTGCATCGAATATTTCAATGCCACATCAAATTAATTTGTATACGCATTGCAGATGACTTAGATACTGTATCGAATCATTTTGAATCCGTATACATATTATCTAGATATCGTATCCTAACATATTTCGATGTGGCATCGTATTGAACCAATGAAATCGTCGGAATTATAGACACCATAACACACTTCCGCTTGTAGACATAGTTTATTCACTCGAAAAACCACAAGGTGGTACAATATTTGATTCTGTTTGAAGATGGCAGAAAATAAAACATTCGCATGCATTATAATATTATTAATGTTAACCTTGAACTTGTAATGCTATCTTAATAAATATTGACAATTTCATCAAAATATTTTTGGTGTTATTCTGTAATAATTTCCTTAATATAATAGCCCTAGGCACGTAATTATGATTTGTAACATACTCTGGTAAATATTTTTGTCTCAGATTCTGTAGAGCTGAACAATCAAATATTAAATGCAACTCATCTCCTATTGATTTGGAATTACAAATTTGGCAAATTCTCTCGTTTATCGGAATATTTTGCCAACGACCCGTTTCTATAGGTAGTCTGTGATTAGCTGTTCGAAATTTGGAGATGATTTTTCTATTCTTTTCTGGTAAGATGCTCAAGTACTCTTCAAAACCTGGTACATCTTTAAATAATAAATATATATGTCCCCTTGACGACTGTTGCACGGTACCTTGCCAAGATTGAATGAATTGATCTTTCAATCTAAGTTCTAAAATTTTAACAAAATATTTTCTATTAATTCGATCTTGGGCTAACCATACATCGTTAAATCCAGTAGTTTCTAATATATATTTAATTGTTAACAACCATGAGGACTCCGGTCGTGTTACAAAGAGCAGCTTATACAAAATACAAGCGATTTTACCGTTATTCTCTAACAACTTTAACCAATAAGAAACCATCCGGACTTTAACTATAATAGCCAAAGGAAATACTCCCGACTCACCATAGACCATATAATTCGGGGTTGACTTCCTAAGACCAAGTATATTTTTCAAAAAATTTAATTGTACTCGTTCTAGGACATCTATGCTCCCAAATCCTCACACTTCACTGCCATACAAGAGGATCGGTTCTATTGTAGATTTGAACAGGCTTAGCTGACAGTCAACTGGCAGATACATGTTCTGGATTTTCCTCATCACAGAAAAGACCGCCTTAGAGGCTTGGTTAGCTATACACTTACGTGCCCTATTAAAGTTACCCGTACGAAAAAAGTTTATTCCCAAATATGAATACTCATGAACTACTTCTAAATTCTCATTATCAAAAGTAAATGTAGGTACATTTCTAGATAATCGTTTTGCGAAGATCATACATTTTGTCTTTTTTATGTTAACCTCCAATTTCCATCTCTTGCAGTAAATAGCGAACACATTTAGTGAATCTTGTAGGCTTTTTGCGGATTCCGCTAATATGACTGTATCATCCGCATAGAGAATGGCGAACAATTTGATAAAGACATTAATTTTATCAGTAGCAGAATCTGTAATACTTTGTAATCCGACTATACCTTCGCTTTCCAAGAAAGATTCTAAGTCATTCAAGAATATAGAAAATAACAATGGGGATAGATTCTCTCCCTGTCTAACCCCTATCTTACAATCAAAGAAGTCTCCAATATTCCCACCAGACGTAACACATGATTTTATAGAGTTATACATGTTCTGAATAACCATAAAACATTTACCATTAATTCCACTTTTTACTAGTTTATACCACAAGCCTTCTCTCCAAACTTTATCGAAGGCCTTCCTAAAATCTATGAAAGCGCAATACAGTTTCTTCCCAGACAACCTGAAAATTTCTATTAAAGAATGTAAAGCAAAAATATTATCTAATGTGGAATAATTCTTTCTGAATCCTGTCTGTGCTTCTGACAGAAGACTGATAGAGTCCGCATAATTCGACAATCTTTTGTTAATAATGGCAGTGAAGGTTTTCCCCACACAACTTAGTAAAGTGATTGCTCTATAGTTATCTGGGTCATCTGTTTTCCCTTTGTTTTTATATACTGGTTTTATCATACCAGTCAGCCAAGATTCAGGGATAAATCCAGAATCCAGAATAATATTAAATAATTTAACATAAACTGGTAACATAATATCAGCAGTATATTTTATGTATTCATTGCAAATTTTGTTCATCCCCGAGGCTTTATTTTTCTTTAAGTCATTTATTGCATTTGTTATCTCATCGGCAGATATAGGCATATTAATCAAATAATTAGGGGTGTCACTTTCTTCGATCAACAGAGGATTTCCAGCATTAGTCACATTACATTCGTTTAATTTCTTGAAATATTCAGTGAAAGATTCTAAGTCAATTTCAGTAGCACTTGTACATTTGTCACTGGTTTTGAGAAGCCACCAATAGGATTTCGAATCATTTTTATTCAGGTTTCTCATATATTCAGCACATTCAGCCTTATATCGATTAAAATGTTTATTTAGGCATCTTTTATAGTTTCTACTGGCATTTCTCATTGATGTCTTGGTCTGTTCAGATTTATATTTTTTATTTGCTCTTCTAGCTAAAGTAAACTGCCATCTTTTCTCTTTACATTCATCTCCAAACCATGGTTTATTCAATTTATATCCTCCCCGTTTATTTATTTTTTGATAACCAAATACCCTCTCTGCAGTTTGTATATAAATAGTATTTATTCTAGTCATAATATTATCTACACCCTCCTTAGTGACAGGCATCCGTTCAAAATTCTCAAGTTCACATGCCATATTGCTCGCTCCATCTAAAGCAAGTTCATCAGTAAACTGCATTTTATCCAATTCCATGTCTAGCTCATGCAATAGGTCTTTATTAATTTGGTCGTGATATTCATCTGCTTTTATTTCATCCCATTTCCTCAGAGTAAATTTGGGTTTCTGATTATATTCATCTAACTTTATGTCATTGAGAATTAAAATATTCATAGCAATCGGATGATGCTTGTCCGATAGCAAAGGATTAAACTCCAAAACCTCAAAATTGTTAATCAATGGAAACATACATGGTGATACTATAGCGTAGTCTATTAGGCTAACTCCACTACTGGTGATGTTACCCACACCACGATCAACACCAACTCGACCATTCATAATGTACATGTTTGTTTCTTTACATACTTCTGATAACTTATATCCCCAGCTATTCACTCTTCCAGAATCTAAAGATTTACGTTCCAGACCAATACCCATGTCTCTTAAATACGCTGGGCCAGACATTACTATATCCATCCCAACGTTCAAATCTAATTGATCAGAAATAAATTCATCAATTTCTACGTAATCTTTCCGTTCTCTTGTTCTGGCGTTCCAGTCACCTGCTAAGCATACATGTGCATAATTGCAAGAAACTTTCAATATATCCCTTTGGATGTCATCAAAACATTCATTATCCACATATTTCGTGCCTTCAGGAGGCACGTAGACTGCACCGAGTAATATATCTACTCCGAATAATTCCGCGTTACCATCCATCCACTTAATATAAGGTGTTTCAGAATGTATCTCCTTAAAATATTTGGCTAGACTGTTTCTTATTAAAACAACAATACCTCCGGATCTATTGTCACTTAATTCATTGTTCTCACGGAGTTTGGAGACTGCTTTGAATCCATTCACATTAATATATCATATTTATTCATTTTTACTTCGCTTAAAAATAGTATGCCATAGTCTGAAATATAGCCTTCAAAATCTGGGGCCAAGAGTTTGGATCTAAGTCCGCACACATTCAATGCACATATTTTAACAATGTCACGTGTGTTTGCTTGTTTACGTATATGTAAGTACCTATAATCACCTACAGCCAATACCATTCTCCAAGCACAGAATAACATTTTGTGGCGGAAGCGATTACTGTCATACATATTTCCAGTGGTCGTGATTGATTGAATTATGTATGACATATATCATTTCGATATAGGATCGAATTGATTACGATATCGGAGCAAAACGAATACGATAGGATCAAATTACCTTGTATCTATACATAAAACTGTTATCTGAATGACTGAAATGTGTCTACATCAAATAGCCATTTTTGTCCTCTGTGACCAACCACACTTGAAATATTGGGATACCATATCTAAATAATATGCATAAGGATACAAACTTATTCAATACAGTATCTAAATGATTTGAATGCGGATACAAACTATTTTAATGCAGCATCGAAATATTTGATGCAGTATCTAAATAGTATGTATCGAATTAAATTGCATACAGACAGGTAATAATTAATGTCTACACGTAAAACAGCTCTGTGATTGGCTAATAATATGTGTCTACACCGAATGTCGATTTGTGTCCCCTACGGCCTACCATACACGAATTCAGTTAACGATAAAGAGACATCATCTAATAAGAGAGCTTCATACATATCGGGACAAGATTAATTGAGGGAAATAGAGTGAGGACAAACGCGAATAAGTTTAGACTTGGGGCAGAAATAAAGCGGCAATATGATCAGAAATTTTGTCACGATGTACTTTTGCATTACCCATGGGTTTCCCAGGGGATTCTATTGGAATTATTGGGTTAAGATCCGATAACGTCTATGGTAACTTGTTTAAGACGCTAGTCTCGAAGACTAATACAAGTGGAGCAGCAATTCTTATGACGGATTGCCGGGTGCTTGGAATGCAATTACATTAACGGTATAATGACCAACTCGCAGTTTCAGGACCAATATGTTTTTCGGCTAAATTCTTTTTCGCAAATGATATCAAAGGGGACGAGAATCACCGAGGAAGAATTTCTTTCATTTATTGGCTACACAAGTTGTTTTCCGAGTAACTGAGCCGGATGCTCCTTGAACTTTCAAGATCATAAATATTATATTGATCTATGTTGTAAGTAATCTCAATATAAATATCACGATAACAGGCGTCGGATCCGACATTCAATATGTTCTCGTCAACCAAAAAATTACTTCTGCGTCAATAACCGAAAAACACGTTTTCTTGTGACATTTAGAAAGAATTCTAAATATATATCAACTAAAAAAGACGGTTTCCTGCAAGAGAAAAACGGTCAACAGTTTTCAATGATAACAGCAACACACCAAATCCATATTAATGATCAGTATTCTTAATCCGTATGATTTTCTTTGTAAAGTCGCTATCTGGAGAATGATGTATTTCAGTCTCGCTTTGATTGTACCTGTTCATATCGACATCATCAGATCTTGAAGCACACACGAATTCACACGGGCCCTACCCCTAGATTAAGCGGAACTAGACGCAAGTTACGAAACGCAACGCCATATATCTTGCACGCTACGCTCGTATTTTGCTTTTTGTTATTTATTGTTAAATTTGAGAAACATTGAATAGAGTCGCTTGGTGGTATAGCCCTGTTTTTATGAGTTTCCGCAAATATAACTGTGATGCTAATTAGAATTGTCACATATAAGAAAGGTTGTAGCAAATACTACTTAGCGAGACATGTATCCGCCATGTGCAGGTCCCACTGGAATATTACTGCTCAGAACGGGATAGTTTACGATGCCGAAATTGTAAGTTCTTTTCGCAATTCGACGAGAAAGAAGGGTCGCTTCATTTTTATAAAATATGGGTCTAAATATGCTGCGCCGTTAGGACTATCTGTAGTTTCCTTCAAATCCAGGCAGGGTGGATATATCCTTCACTTGCCTCAATGATATATAGGTTATCCACAGCGAGAATATCGTCTATATAGCGTCTGGTGAATGAGAAAGAGAACAGATTCGTTAGAGAATAAATATAGGTAAGCTAAAAGGGTTGCGCAATTAGTATCCATTGGAATACCTATATGCTGTCGATATATTGTCAAATTGAACACAAATATTATTAATGAGGAATTCAAGCAACTCTATAAACAGAGAAATATCCCATGAGTGATATCCCTTGTATGTGGTATAGCTGGATAATGTTTTATGGCTTCGGACATTAATATATCGGCGATCATCGATACTATTGATGAACTAAAGATGGTCCATTAGCTCCTGATGAGGAACTGTAGTATAGAGAATAGAGAAATCCCATGTGGGTACATGTCTGTACAGTATGTGTCCCTTCGCATCAAGCTCTCCCGTAAGACATTTTAAGTTTTTTCAATATCCACATACACTCAAAAAATGGTTTCTAGAAATAGTGGCGCAATACCTTTCCCAAAATGCTTTTACTTCCTGAAGGGTACTCGTCAACAGGGTTGAAAGAAACTTGGTGGTGCAGCTTCGATAACCATCTAGCTGTATATGGTGTTTTATGCATTTTGTGCGTCCAGTACACTACTGGCATATCGTAACGAGTGAGGGAAGACAAACCTCTTTCCTTGAGAAACGGTTTGTGTTTGTTAAATACATATTCCAGAGTAGATGCAGTTTGGGAGTATATATATATGTATTCGATGGTGGTGTGCCTTTTCTCAGTTTCTTAACAAGCAGCTGGTAATAGTAATAATTTCATACTAATATTATATTATTTTGAGCTTCATCTGCTGGGACTGAGACGAATTTACTTGATTTGCTCGAATTTCTTGCGAATTGAGGTTTCTCGGTACTTGTTTTGCTTAAGGAAGCTTACCTCTGTCAAATTTATATGTCTGATTGTTTCAACGACGCTGATCTTGGTGTGGTCTATCCACTCAGCGAGTACTGTAGGTCCAACTTGCCTGTAGGTCCAACTCAATAACGTACTGTTTCAGTGCAATCCGGACTCCTTCTGGCCGACCTGCAGGTTTATTCTTCTTTTAACAAACCGATATCACTACACAATGACATATTCACAATTAATTATGCCTTTATTCTTAATCAATGTGAGCAGTAGACGTCGGCATAGCAATAACTCAATAAACTGTAATATCATGAGCATAGAGAACTCGGCTCTCTATATTTAGGTCCCTTCGTCAGGAGTATTTTTAGACTTCATCGGTCAGTATATCTAGGTTGCAAGTCACAATATGTTTTTATGGTGTATAGACAAATTTCAACTATTCACAATCACAACTATAGCCTCCCAATGTGTAACGTGTATAAGTTTCAGACCAACTCCTTGACAGCATTAAATTAATTAGATATACTATACCTATATGAAATGCAACCGAGTTCTATATTATAGCATTGCGCACCACTGGATCATTCAGGATTCGTGGTAAATCAATTATGTCCAGTCCTTTATACTGTTAGTATATTAGTTTCGAGATAAGCCGGTCTTGGGATGTTTCGATTATATTCACTGGACGATACAATCGAAAATACGCTGTAGCTTGACGAACGTTAACACAGGATCTAGCAGGTTAGTTTTCTGCAAGAGAGAAGCGGTCGACAGATTTCAATAAAGCTGGCAAGACATTATGATGTTTAAAAAATATAGAATCCGTATCGCTGATCAGTTTTCTTAATCCATATGATTTTCGTTGTAAAGTCGTTATCTGGAGAAAAATGTAT